>JBBPTY010000145.1:0-27426 GCA_038094335.1 Tylopilus aff. striatulus | reverse complement strand
GATGACCTGGACACGGCTGCCAAGAAGGCTGTCGAGCTCGCACACGCATAGAGTAGAACCTTACCTAGAGTACTTGTTTACCCATCTTATAATTATTTTCAATCTGTAGGCGTGTCTCGAGCGCATCAAACTGCTGGTCAGAGAATGAAAAAAAGTCACATTCAAAAGAAGACAGAAATATCAATATATCATGCGACTGGGACATATGTGATGTAGCACAACTAAAAGGGAACATGGTACATGGGTTGTGGAGGAATGTGGTTTCGAGAATGAGACGATTGCTGCAGGTGAGCAGCGGATATGCCATCGGAACGGCCCTGTCCTCGCTCTGGGGGACCAGAGTTCATGTACGGCGGTCGAGGCCCAGGAGCAATCATGGCAGGTGGATGCATCAACACTGGACTGCCATTATACATTGATACGTTTGCAGGTGCTGCAGGATGCATAACTGGGCTTAGCATAGGCACTCCACGTGGACGCGCCGTCGCCGAGCTAGACACGGGGAGCGGCACATTTTGAGGAGAAAGTCCAGGCGTATACACAGGGTGGACAGACGTGGGCGTGGGATATGCTACCATTGGAGCGGGGTAAGGGGAAGAGATGGGCCGTACCATGTTGTTGTTTTGCGAGGTTTGCATGGGTACCCACATGTGTTGATTGTACAACGGAGGATGTCCGTTCATAGGAACCCGCGGTATGGGACTCGGGGCATTGGGTGGATACAGTACAGCAGGACCTGGAGAGTGTGCGAGCATCGGCGAAGAGAATGCAGCAAAGTGTGGGCGCATGGCAGGTGCTGGGGCCTGAAGCGGAGATGGGTAGCTGAATGTCGGAGGGCGTGTGACAAGACCGTTCGTATTCGGCGGTGACAAGGGTGGAGGTCGGTGGGAGGGTACGTTAGACGAAGATGGAACCTGCTGGAATGCCCGGGTGACATCGTGAAGGGATATTTTCGATGCCACTGCAGAACTGGTTGGTGGCGGTGTTTCACCATCCTCGGACTTGACTTCCTGGATAGTGAAAGGTGGCAATGCAGTGAGATCGTCCGCGATACCTTCCAGAGAGTTGATAGCAGACACTTGCTCCTTGTCGGCAGTTTGAGACCAGACGGCTTTCAGGTGTTCTGGGTCAGGTGCCCTAGCGGGTGAATCTTTGCTGGAAAAACTCAATGGCGACTTTGTCCAGGTGAAAGATGCAGATGCGGGAGTGCGCAGTGAGCGATCCGTCTAAACAACACACGGTAAGTAAGCCAAGAATAGTGCCATAGCCAATATGAACGTACAGGCTCCTCCGAGTCTTTACTGTCTGCTTGTGTGATCAAGCTCAAAGTAGGAAGCTGCATGTCATCTATATCATCGACAATGCCAATCGCATTCGGATCAGGCTCTGACAGGAGTGTTGTCGTCGACGTTTCACCAATCGATGACGACAGTAACATGCCTACTTCATCCTGGGAGGCCTCGGAAGTTTCCTCCAGCTCGCTGGTTACTGTAAAATTGACAGTATTCCTTGAGGTCTGGAAAGATGGGCCAGGGTCGCGATAAAACCCAACTGCAGAGCCTGCTGGCAACTTTGGCTGTGTCCTTGGGCGCACAACGAAGAAATCCGATTTTATCGACATTACTTGTGTAAGTGCAGGTTCAGCAGGGAGTGCTGTAGGCTCCGGGGGTGGAGAACAACTTGTTACATCTAGAATGGGTACTGTTTCCTCTGAGGGAGAGGTTTTCTCGGTCGTCGAGGAGGGAGTAAGCCCCCTGCGCCAAGTGGGAAGGTCATCAACCGC
This sequence comes from Tylopilus aff. striatulus, assembly GCA_038094335.1. Taxonomy (NCBI): domain Eukaryota; kingdom Fungi; phylum Basidiomycota; class Agaricomycetes; order Boletales; family Boletaceae; genus Tylopilus; species Tylopilus aff. striatulus. The sequence goes on along the minus strand of JBBPTY010000145.1, from coordinate 25,643 downwards.
CTTTGAGCGCCCAGGTGCTGGATTATTTTTAGCGAACCCAGAGGGCAGGTTCACCTTAGGAAGAGAGGAGTGCATGCGTGTGGTCCTCGGTAATTGAATCCTATATCTAGGTTTGCTACCTTTGGCCGAGAAAGGACGCTTGAACAAAACTTCGTTCAGCGACAAGTCTCGCTTGCGCATGCCATCGACAGGTGGGTCCCAAGATAGGATATCAAAGCGAACATGGCTGGACCAGTTCTCCAGTAAGTAGGATTGCCGCTTGGGAATTGCATCAACTGGCCGCGAGATCGCAGGCAGTTTGACAACGAGGGTGACGGGTTGAGGGGAACGAGGAGGTTCGCAGCACGTTGTACCGAAAGCTTCTTGCACTATATCTGGTTGAGGTTGTCTCAGGGCTGGGGGCAACCACTTGGCATCTTTTGAAAACGTTCTAGTTGAAATTGGATGCTCCAGCACGCGAACTTTTGTTTTTGAAGCACTGGGTCGCCAGTCCGTCGGTTCATTTGATGAAGCACTCCTCCCTGCATTAACCTGCATATCATCTAGGGCACCCTTGATACGGGACATGACGTCGTCCAACGCAGACATCGTGACCTGACGAAACGGTGCTGGGCCTTTGCTGAGACGATGATGAGAGGCTGTTGGCGATGGGTAGCTCCGTGTAAAAGAGTGTGCGCCATTGGGTGCGGAAAACCTATGAACATCATGTTCCCGCACTCCTTGTGCTGCCGGGGAATGCACCTGCTCGCTTGTCAGGAGAATGGAGGCTTCCGGGACAATCGGTAGGGTGTAGCGTTCGGATGAGGGTGAAGCGACAGTTTTAGCAACAACATGTGGAGATGCGTCGTCAAAGAAATCGCTGGCGACCGGTCGTGCAGGGAACGAGCGACGATCTGATGACGCGGGTGAATAGGATGAAGGTGCCGGCGTCTCCGATGCCAATAAAGATTGTTCACCACCGACGAATTTACCAAGGTCTGAGAAATCAACGACCTCAATGTTATCGTTAGCAGCACCACAAGATGATTCGTGAAACGCTGAAGTTGAAAGGGTCGGTAGTGGCTGGGGCAGGAGGCGTGTCTTGCTGCGCCATGAATCAACCTGTTGCGAAGGGGAAAGTGACTCATTTACGCCTGTCGTCGACCTGGAGGCGGCATCACGTGACGGACGTGGAACAGCGTTTAGTGAAGGTAGACGTTCAATGGCCCCGTGGTCCTCCGACTTAGTAACAAGCTGGTTTGATCCCTGGGCCAAAACGATAGCCTGCTCAATGATTTCTATGGCAGTGGCTTTCTAAAACACTGAATGAGTCGGTCAAAGGTAGTTTGTCAGACAGATACTCGCCTGAGCTTCTTCTATCATCCGTGCTTCAAGTTCAGCAGCCTTCTTCCTCGCACGCTCCTTCTCTTTTTCACGTTCTTCCTCTTCCAGTTGGCGTCTCTGCCTCGCGCGCTCTGCAGAGATATGCATCGCAGTCTTGTGAGCATCTTCAATATCCAAAATAGATGCGGTACCCGAAGGCTGTATCTCAGATGAAGTGGCATGGGATATACCTGGTAGTTCAGAGGCTCTTGAAACCTGAGCCGATCCGTTGGTAGGAAGGGCAGAAAAGTGCTGCAAGGGGGACTCTCGTGCTTGGGATCGTCGAGAGAACGGGACATCAGAAGAATGCGACGATCCTGGTTGACCATCGGGAATCGAACTCGCAAACGAGGCACCTGACAGCCTGCGATGTCGTTTATCGCTCACCCCGTGAAAAGATCCTGACGGACCAGTAGAATCTCTACCTCTAACCTTATTCTGGCCATAGTCGACCCCGGGCGTATGAGAACCACCGTCATGCGCTACGTTCCGTCTACCGACGAAGTCCCCACCATGACTTCTTGACGACTGCATGGGAATATCATGAGTCCCTTCAAAAGGTTTCGGTAAAAGGTGCATGGAATGTACCGGACTACGAGGTGGGCCATCTTTGCTAGAGCGAGATTCAACGTGTGAGAGAGAGTGCTCTCCGTGGGCAGTCCGCCTTGAAAAACCAAGATTGGAACCGAGCCGAGATGGTAAATGTGGACTTGTGTAAGGCTCTAACCTGTTGGAACGCTCGTTGAAGAGTACCCTTGATCCTTCTGTGGTGGAATGGCTGGGATGAGGTGGGGTGGGAGAGGTTGACATGCGCTGAGAAGAACAGGTGGGTAGATCCCTTTGAAACATGATAGGTGACTGCCTGGTACGGGGCCAGCTGCGGTCAAAATCATCTGCGAACCTTTCTTCTTTACTGACGGGTTCCGTCGACACATGGTCAACGGGCGAAAGGGGTGTCTCCTCACCCACAGGCGAGGTCGTAGTACTCGCGGGTGGTGGCTGAGAGGTGGTGGGAGGTGCTACATTGTACTGCCGTCCATCCCCGAACTCGATGACATTTGGTAGGAAGTTGTCGTCATCTTCCTCCATCTAAGCAAAGTCAGATAAAACACCACTCGTGACAAGTAGCGGCGAACCTCGTCCCAATGATGGTTCGGGTCAAGATGTACACCCCTGAAAGCATCGGCTTCCTGAGACGGTAGGTGCCTCAGTGCGAGAGAATCCTCGGGCTTCGGCTCTTCGGGCTTGATGATGCGCCCTGTTTGATGAGTGATTACAGTTTTCCTTTCGTTGACGGATGTATGGACAACCAACCTTGAGCAACCTCGGCTGCAGTGGGGAAGTCACTGCTTGGTGTGGCCTCTGAAGTCATGGGAAGAGGTTTTGCGTTTCCCCAGGCGGGCTTTGTGGAGATATCCTTCTTGACTAGTGGTGAGGACGAGGCCAACGCATTCCGCGGCTGTGGTTGTATGACCTTTCCGGCGTGAGGGAATTGAGGGACAGTGGGTGTCGGAGCGGGCGGCTGGGGAGGTGGTGCATTTGAAGACGTCGAGGGTGTGGTCGACACTGATGGCGTAGCGGAGGAGGGTCTGGACCAACCCGAGCTAGTGGTGGTGGATAGCTGAGCGGTCGAGGTGAGCTTGGCAGTGACGAGCTTTGAATGCGACGTGGAAGGTTGGGGTGCAGGCCGTGCTGCAGAACAGGATGAAAGGGCTGAAATAGAGAAGAAGAGGGGACATACGAGCAGGGCTACCGGACTTTGTGGCGACGGCCAGGCTGCTTGCGACGGCAGAAGTGGCGACAGAAGAGTTCTTTTGAAGGAATTTCTTGTTTATGTTTACCGCGTTGAACCTCTTGGGGTGCGGGATGGCAAAGGGGGAGTAGGCAGCGGATGATGGGGGGACAGAAGAGGGTAGAGGGAGGTGATCCGGGGACACAGAGATGGGGTAAGGCTGTTCCGAGTTCAATACCGGTGATTGTGCACGAGGATGGAGATGTTGTGCAGGGGATGGGGCGAGGGTCACCGCCTCTGTCGCATCCTGCGATGGTGATAGCTGTGGATTGTTCATCGACGCGCGCGACTACGAGCGCGATGAGGGGAGGAGAGAAAAAAAAAAGCGGGGGAGGGACATACCTTTGCACGAGACGAAATAGCGGATGGAGCGCGCTCGACGTCGCAGATGAAATGGGACGCTCTCCTTTTTCGGTACTCAAAATACAACTACAACACGACCGACATCTCCTCCATCCTCACCCGCAGGCTGTCCACCTCCCCAGCGAGCGCAACATTCGCCATCTCAATCTGCAATATGCTCGACAGCAACTCAGTCCACCGCGTCTCGAGCATCGTCAGCTGTTCCCCGTGCCGTGTCTGTCAACACCCCGTCAGCAACCATCAGCCAGAACAGTTCCATGTTCGTCACCTGGGAGTTCTTGCGCTCTCTGTTCAGCTCCGTCGTGAGCTGCTTCAGTTCCTCGAGCGCCGCCTCGGATTGCTTCGCTGTCTCCTCCAGCATGTAGTTGTGGATGCGCCATGCATTCTGTCCGTACGTTTGTAACAACGCGAGGTTGGTGTGCCTAGCAATACAACCTTAGTGCGACCGGGGATCTCTCTGCCTGTCAGACACACCGTAGGCGCTGGTGCTCAAGCTGAGCATGTGCATTTCGAATGGCTTCTTGCCACTCTGCATCCGACCCCGGTGTGGATGTGGGCGCGGGGAGTTGGTACCTAACCGTGTCCAGCGTTGGCAGGGGTTGATGGGCCTCTACGCGCGCAAGCTCTGTGGCCAGGAGCGGGTTGTTCTACTTCATGTAAGGTTTGCGAGGCAACAGTGATATGTTTGCACCAACCTTGAACAACTCGGGTGGTGGTGGGACGCGAGGATGCATCGTCTGCGGAGGTTTGGGTTCGCGTGCAAACTCTCTGTCAACCTTTTCTTTGAGGATGGGATAGAGTTCAAAATCATTGTCGTAGTACGGTAGCGAATCAAAGACGCCCTCCAAGGCCATGATGATAGAGTTGGACAAATTTCTACTCCGCCAGACTCTAACTACGACCATGTCGATCATCGGCGCGGTTGGCCTCCTCTCTCGTCGCCGCGCGTACAACACAGTCTTGCGGCGAGGCATCCAATTCTCGTCCTCGAACAGAGGTATGCTGCCTCTTTGCGTACTCGCGCTCTACTCACACCTGTCTAGCCTCTGTCTCCCCGTTCACCGAGCCTACTTCTCCCAACCCAACAGCCACAAAGTATGCCCAAACCACGGAGTCCCTGCATACTTACGGCTCCTACTTGACCCAGTGTCTCCCAAGATTCATCCAGCAGTTCTCGGTCCTCAAAGACGAACTCGTCCTTCACGTCGCTCCCTCGGCAATCCTTCCTGTCTTGACCTTCCTGCGAGACCATTCCCAATGCCAGTTCAAGAGCGTCGTTGATATCACCGCAGTCGACTTTCCTGAGAGGGAAAAACGCTTCGAGATTGTATACAACTTGCTCAGTATCAAGCATGCCGGCAGAATTCGGGTGAAGACGTATGCAGGTGAAGCCGACCCTGTGCCAAGTGTTGTCTCTATATTTCGTGGTGCGGATTGGTATGAGAGAGAAGTATGGGACATGTTTGGTGTCTTCTTTTCTGGTCACCCAGACCTGTAAGTTCGTCACACATACCAGCTGCTCATTTGTTCACGCGTCCCTCAGACGCCGCATATTAACAGACTATGGTTGGTGGATAATATGGCTCTCCTTTCCTTGTTTGACTTGTTCTTTCAGGCTTTGAAGGGCACCCATTGCGCAAGGATTTCCCCTTGACGGTAAGTTGGTCTATATTGTCTTATAAGCTGATTTATAGGAACTTGGTCAGGGGTACACGGAGGTTCGTTACGACGAGGAACGGAAACGCGTTGTCTACGAGCCGCTGCAACTCACGCAAGCATTCCGGTGACTCCTTTCCTTCGTGTGCTATTATCAGTTTCACTAGATTCTTGAGCAGGAATTTCGAGTCACTCTCGCCATGGGAACAAGTCGGAGCAGGCACCGAGCCCATTAGACCTGCAGGTTTCAAACCAGTTCCTCCCCCAAGCCCAGAGGAACCACCAAAGAAGTAAAGTAGCCACCTTAGTGATCATGATATCGCTCTTCTCAATACACTGGCTCATACATCCATAAATGCTCAAGTGTGATATACATGAATTATTCCGGTGCATCACGTCTCTCCACCGGAGTTGGGTCCACTGTTATCATTCTCTTCAACCTTCTTCCCCCAGCCCATCCTGGATGCGAGATAATCCTGTCCAAGAACTTCAACAGCAATTCTTAGCGATTCCGCAACAGCGTCTTCAACCCAGTCGTACTGATCCCAAATTTCTAGCCAGGTAGCGGGAATCGCTTGCGTAACTGTAGTACAAACAAGTTGATGCCCAGGATCCGCTAGATGTAAGATGAACTGCAAATAGTTGTTTGGGTTGTTAGGAGATGCTTCCGCAAGTTGAGGGAGAGAATACGATCGGGTAAAAGGCTGTACGCGAAGATAGATTGATGAATGAACGACTGGATTGTCGACGGATGACGCGCGCCTGGGTGCCTTTGTTTGATTCCTGATTACTTCGTCCAAATTGGCCTAAAGAAGATGTTGTAAAAAGGAGCTACTCTGGGTGATAGTAGGTTACCTGAGCGAGTTTCAGCGCAGCCTCGTAGCCGTCCACGGCGTTGAGTTCACGGACTGAATCCGGTGAATCTTTGGGTCTGGACTCCTCACCACGGTTGACGATCAGGTCGCCACCTTCGACTTGCTCCATGATCTACGGAGTATTCCAATCAGTGAGCGCAAACCATTATGTGAACTACCTACCCGCGCGAGCGAGCGATATACAATACTCTCAATGCCCTCGTATCCCTGCATGTCATGGCTAAGCCAGACTTGAATAACCTCATGCTCTGAGATTGGGGGAGCAACGACATTTAGTATATCAGTTAGGGTGGAGAGTCCAACTCGCTTGAAGTCCTGGCCTGACAAGCCATAAGGAAGTAGTCGCTATGCCATACACTGTGCACACCTAGTTTATCCAGCTGGGCGGTCTTGGCATACTCAAGGACGCCTTCTCCCCACTTGCTGACTTGCTCGTTCTTGGGCAAGTTCTTCACTTGCTCGTCCACGACAGATCTGGCTTGTTGATATGCCGCAGTCGCGCTACTCCATACGTTCGACCAGCCCCACACTCCTGATGCAGCAATGGACGCGGGTGGTTGCTCGGGTGTGGCTGTGAACGCAACACTAGCAGTTGGCTCTGGTTTGCCGGACAAGGAAGACGTGGAGGATGAGGGATGAAGGCCAACCCTGACGCGCTCCGTGCCTTTGCGAAGGGAGGGCGTCCCAGCGCGTGAGATAGGGCGGTCCATCTGCGGCGCACTCGTCAGCCGGGTCGGCTCTGAACTCTTCTGCGTGATCTCATCGATGAAAGCGAGGACTTCGGCAGGATCCCCACCGGCGCTGTTTGGATGTACACTCTGGCGATCTGTGGGAGTGACTGCGGGAGGTTGAAGGTTGTCGAGGTCATCAAGGAACTGAAGGGCCTCCTCTTGTTTAGACTTTGCTTTCGAAGTCATACTGGCTCGTCCGGAATGAGCGTCTCTCAGCGAACAGGCTTCCCAGGGCGCGTGCGCGTTACGTGAGATGATCACGTGCTACCCAATTAATCCACCGACGTCCTCAAGAGTTCTCTTCCCTTCCTTGTCCATCACAACGTCACTCTGAGAACATGCCACGCAAGAAAAAGGTTGAAGAGGAGGTATTTCACGTCGGTACGCTTTTTTTTGCACATATACTCCTCAGCTATCATGGATTCATAGAAGCTATCACGAAAGCACGCGTCAGTGAAGAGGGTGAATGGGTAAGTGGCGCGTTCCAATCGTGTGCTTCCATGCTAATACATCGTGTTATCTAGGAATACTATGTCAAGGTAATTTTCGATTGCTAATAACAGTTCTTCTTGCTCAACCACCTCACAGTGGTTTGGCTATGATTCAGATGCGGATAGGTAAGCACAATATCGATGCAGTATTGGAAGCTCGCACCCTAATCACACTGGTTTGTAGTTGGGAGCCCAGTTCTAACGTGGAACAATGTGAACGACTGCTGACAAGCTTCTGGGAGCATGTCGGAATGGACGACAAAGACTATGACGTCGGTACCGTGATAGCGGCCCAAGATGAATGGATCGGTCTGTCGTTTGCGAATGTATTTCCGTTAAATCTAAACTGTTTGCAGATCGAGAGAAGAAATTCTTCCATGACAACTTTGTCAAGCCTCCCAGACGAAAGGTGGAAAAGGCGGCACACAAGAACGGACAGGTTAGGATAATGCCGAATTGAAGACAGATGACTAAACAGGCTACTAGGATAGCAGAAAGTCGAAGTCTAGTACACCGCTCTTGTCAGCGGGCAGTGCAAATGGCTCTCAGAGTTCAGACGAAGAACCTCTTGAGAAGTCACCAAAGAGGCACCCCCGGAAGGCGCGCATCATCGATACAGATGTATGTACATTATCGATCCCCTTCATTAGTGTACCTGACGAATTATCATTACCGTAGTCCGAGTCCGAAGTTGATCACGATGAGTCGCACGAAAAGGCAAAACCTATATCCCGCCAGAAGGCTCCCACACAACCTTCCAAGGAGATTCCCAAGGTAGATTCTACTTACCCCGTGTATTATGCTTATGTCCCGAGGCCTTGATGCAGGTCAAACGACCAGAATTGACCTTAGCTGCCAGTAGTTCGGCGTCCATAGCACCCCCCAGAGTCACCGCTGTACGGACTCATCAAGATCAAAGGACCAATCCTTTAGTAAAGCCCATGAGTCTCCCACCCAGCAGTATTGAATCTGTGAGCTCGCTCTCCACCAAACAGCGCATTGCTGCGGGAATACCTTCGCTTCCTACTGGACCAAAACAGCTTCCACCCCCACCTAAGAAGGCAATGCTCCAATCACTTTCATTCAAGAAGAACAAACCAGTCATCACCGCCAGTACACGGACTACAAAGGGGCCAACAACTTCATCAGTTGCGACACCTATGTCGCCTACAATCCATAACCAAAATATCGTCGATGACGCAGCTGTGGCTGCTTCTCCCATTGTTGCGTCCCCGCAGCCAATGGATGTCGATCAGCCGGTCGATCACTGGGATTCTTTCACGGATTATGACATACCAATGGCTGGAAGGTATGTAGCTGAGGAGAATTTGAGCATATCTAAATCATTGATGTGCAATAGCTCTGACTTTGCTGGTGTGCTGATACCACCCAAGTCTCAAGAGGAAGATAATGCAGAGAAGTTTTTACAGACTGTCCATCTCCCTGGGTGCGTTATGTGCTGCTTTTGATTCATTGATTCCAATTTGTAATTGTGCCATACAGGCTCAATGCCCCCATGTAAGTGATGATGAGCTAATTTTTCCTCTGTTTGGGCTTCATATTTGCAATTGCAGGGAGGAAGATGCCACACCTATTCAACTGATACCTGATATTTACAAGTCCCAAGCTATATCAAAGTATGTTGTACCTTTGAATCCTTTCCTTACTAACCTTGAGTCAAGAATCCCCAAGAAGTGGAAATGGTCTGGTGATCTATTCATAAGCACTGGAGGAGAAAAAACAGAGCTGCTCTGTGTGGTCACTATTGCAGATCCACATGGAACAAGTAATACTTCCCACATCAATCTCCTGCTATCACCACTAGACTCCCTCCGAATTTCAAAACTATACCCAATCATGGAGCTATCACCTCTCTTTCGAGGCTGTCAGCCCTGCCAATACTTTGGTACTCTCGAATCAATGGGGTCCAATGAAGGAATGCTTCAAGGCTTAGAACATTACATGAACAGTGAGAAACTTGTCAGTTTTGTAAATCTTTGGCTTGAAATTCTATTAACACTGTTTCATAGGCTGCAGCAATCCCATTGCTTCTTGATTCTACTGAAGTAGCAGTCCTCATTGTCTTTCCAGGGGCTGAACAGGGGCTTGCCAAGTTTCTGCAAGTACCAGACCATCTACAGTCTGCTCCCCTTATTGTTGGCCTGCTACCTTTTTCAGTACCAACCATGACATCTACCAAAATAGCTGGGTGGAGACCTATTGAGACTGTGATACAGTCCTCAGCCAACCAGTGGGATGTCTTGATACCCCACAAACTTTCCCAAAAGGCCATGCTATATCAAGCAATATCCATGTTGTGCTTTCCCAAGTCACTTCTTGACTTCCTCAACACCACCCCCTCAAGGACATATTTTATCTGGCCTTTGCCTGATGAAATGTTGCCAGGACTGGACACAATCATGCTTCAATACATCCTGGAATCAACAACAGCAGTGTTAGTTAAGCCTGAAGAGGATGTATGGGTTGTATTCATATCCAATCAATATCTGAAAGTGCTGCATACCATGCCAGCCCTGGTCACAAAGCTGGTCAACTCTCCTGAAGCCCAGTTCTGGACATATGGTTACTCTGCCAATGTGATTAGTCAAAGTTGGCAAGTAAAGGAGGTATATCCACTAGGTATGGAAGTTTTGTAATATCTGTCATGATATCTAATGTGGCACTTAGGGGGGGTGGTTACCTTCACTGCCTCTGCACTTGTGGAAGATTTGATGGGTTGTGTTCAACTAATCTCCAAGATTATAGAGCACCCTTTTTGGGACTGCTATCTTATTCCTGAGGTTTTGGCAGTGAGCCACAAACTGTGCAGTGACGAGGATCCTTCCAGGTAAGCCTAAACATTCAAAATTGAGTATGTTTACATTGCTATTCTACAGTGAAATATATCTGGCTCCCATTTTGGACTTGATCAACTCTGGGCAGATCTCTGTGATGAGAACACCTGGAAGGAGTTATTCTGATGATGGGACTTGGTTGTCCAGGGCCTTCTATCAAAGCAATGTTGAAGAGCATAAGATGTTGGAGGGTTATCTGGAAGTGCTGAGAGACCATCCCACTACTTCAAGCATGGCATCTGAACAGCTTGTTGCCTTCACAAACAATGAGATTGCAAAGGACCTTACAAATGCACAGATTCAGCAAGTGTTTATGGAGAGCTACAGAAGATTTGTGGTGATTAGAGCTGCCTCTGAAGGCACCATACCATTTGACCAAAATGGAGTAGGTTTTCCTGCCCATCATTTGATCTCTTATTAACTTGCATTTCAGCTCGAATGGTCACCACTCTCCTTGTTTAGCTTCAAAGATGACTATTTCCCGCTGTGACGAGAATTATAGTACTAAATTGTTAACTGCGAGCCTACCATACATATGTTTCAGATACTGTCACCAATTCCGACGACCTTTGTCTTCCAGCGTTACCGCCACATAGTTGCCGACGTTGTGTAAACATGTGATCCGCCACTGCCGGTACCCTTTCTCTTTGCCTAATTTTGGGCTTACTCTTGTTTGCTGCCCACGATGTCCAGCCTCGACCTTCTTTTACACAATCCTGCTTTTCACGATATCTTCGCGGTTATCAAGGGTGCGAGAAATGGGTTTGTCTACGGTATCAAGGTCAGGTTCCCCCACGCCCTCATCATGGCGATACTTTTCGGGCGTGGAGAGTACGTCTGTTGCACACTCACATCAACAAGATACTGAATCTCGCGAATTAGCTGGAAGGCGCGGGCCCGTGTCATATTTCAGGCAACCAAGCAGCATGCGTTCAACCTAGCAAAATTCGTCTCACTGTACAAAGTGCTGCTGTTGCTCCAGCGGAAGGCGAACGGAGGAAAGGAACGCAGTGCAGATACGTTCATCGCCGGATTGATTGGCGGGTATGTCGTGTTTGGAGATAGGACTGCGGTGAACGAGCAGGCACGGTTTCACGTTCGTTCTCCGTTGTTGCGCTCAGGCTTTCCTTCTAGATCGTACTCTATGTCGTTGCGAGGGTCGTTGCATCATTCTTACCCCGTGCCGGCGCTCCCTACTCAAAGGCACCCTCGCCCGAGGGGTCCGCCGTCGTTCGACCCGTCCCACCAGATTCTCAGTACTTTTCTATATTCGCAGCGTTAGCGTGGGGCGCTGTAATGTGGTTGTTCAAGCATCGCGGCGAAAGTATCCAACCCGGCATGTTCAACTCAATGACGTATTTATATCGTGATTCCGAGGTCTGGCAAGACCTCAGGACGCTCCTCTGGCATAACAAGTGATCCCACAAGGTACTGTACATTTCCTCATGTTCAGAAGCAAGGTGTTGACCGTTCCATTTCTAGTTAGAGCACCACAACCGCTATCCTCTAGTTACCCTCATGTGGTGGTAAATAGTCAATAGTTCTGGGAACACGATTGCACTTATACTGAGCGGTTGGTAAGCAAATGTATTCTCCGTTTATGGTCATGAGCGCGTTACCTCGAGCATTCCAACCGCTGCGGAGAATGCCTTGTGACATGTGTGACACGCAGCAAGCTGCTTTGAGAGCACGCCCATCTCGGCGACTAGATCGGTGGCTAAGTCGTTCCGTGAGTAATGTCCGCTACTAGGCGCGTCGTCAGCCTACCTGCGTCAAGCCGGGCGGCGAGTAACGTCCGCGACTCATTCCACATGTGTGTCGTACTTTCCTGGTGAACAGCACATACCCCGTAGCCAAATGGGAAGATGTCTTCCTGCAAGAGGATCGACTTTAATTGCCGTATCCTGAAGCTGTGCAGTCGGACGAGGTCATGGTACGCCGAGACGGAAGGTATGAGCGCAATTCGCTCCTTGGTGTACGTGTACAATGGTGGGTGCAAGAGATACGCGCTAGCTTCAGCGGCCACGTCGCGGACATCGTTCTTGGTGGCAAACGCGTAGACCTCGAGAGGATGGACGGAGGCGTTGGCAATCAAATGCGAATGAAGCGCGTATCGGAGAGGCTCCGACAGGTCGTATTTGTCAGCCAATCGGAGCATGTCCGGGAGTAATGGAAGTGGGATGAGAGGCTCCTCGTATAATGAAGCTGGTTTCCCCATCCGACGTGTGCGGTGACCGGACGGAGAAAGAGGGGGTGGTGGGGGTGGGAAGTGGAGCAATCGGAGGAGTAAAGATAACGTTGGAGCGGGTTCGTCTAGCTCGAGGATCTCGCTGAAGTCTTGGATATCACGATTAAAAATGAAGCTATATTCTTGGTCGCAACATGAGAACATGTCCCCTGAGATCCCATATTGTTAGTTGGGTTTTCCTTGTGGAGAGCAAGACAAGGGAGACGAACGAAAGACTTCGGATGTTCGGAGCGCGCTCTTGTGCACATTGAACTCTAGCTGGTCGGGAGTCGACCTAACCCGAAAGTCGGGTGATTGGGGTGCATAGAACTCAAAGTCGTCAAGCATGGCGATGCTGTGTATCTTGGGGAGCAATTCGGCTGGTCCATCTTTATACATGACAACCTGGGAGACGCCCAAAACTCAACGTATGTTCGACGTGGCCACGCAGCAACCCGCAGCCGCAATGAGTCAATTCAGAAGCAGCGGAGGTCTGAATGCGTAGACGGGTGTTTCCATGCGTTGCAAAATACATCAAAGACCTAAATCACGTATGACACAGCGTTGAGACGACGAAATGATGTGACGTGGTTAGAAGGGGAACATCAGGCTGGAAGATCGAAAGGAAAACAAAGAAAGAAAGAGGTGAAAAGAAGAGAGAAGAGAACAAAGAATGGGATGCATGCCCTGAAGCGAATGGAGGCGTGAAAAGCAAAAGGTGATGGAGAGGTATCATCGGAGAGGTAAAGGAGACTGAAATCTAAATACCGAAAACCCTAGAGAATATCCGTCACAGCACCACACATCTGGGCTTCTTTGAGTCCTTGGACGTCCTATCCTGCTTGCCATTCTGACCGCCACCTTCCAGACGTTTTGTCTGTCGTAGCGCACGAACGAGGTTCGTAAAAAGTAGCTCCACGTTGTACGCAGTCCTAGCCGATGTCTCCATGAACTCGCATCCAAACGTTCGAGCGAGTGCAATCCCCTCCTCGCGTGATACCTCACGTTCATAGGTCTTGTCGCACTTGTTGCCCACCAACATGAAAATCGGTTTTTGACGTTTTACTTTGAGCATCGACTGCCGGAAAACTTCGAGTCGTTCAAATGTCGAACGTGAAGCGATCGAGTACACCAGGATGAAACCCTGGCCCTCGCTAGTGGGACTAAGCAGTAGTCCAGTAAGGACAGTGTGGCATACTAACCGTACCCATTGGTCTCTGAGAGTGGCGTATTCCTCTAACGAGCTGATAAGGTGGGAGTAGTTTGACGAGAAAGAGAAGATGTACCTTGACCAGCAGTGTCAATAACCTCCACGAAGCACATCTTATTGTCTACAATGAGTTGTTTTCTATAAGCATCTTCTATGGTGGGGTCATACGTCTGAATGGAAGGAAGATCAACGACAATACTAGTTGGGTTCACAGGTATCGCACCTCTGTAAAGAAAAATGAGACGATACGTTGAAGATGATATCAGCTATGTCGACTCACCGACAAAGCAGTTCAGAGTGAACTGAGGGGCGATCAGCAGGTTTGCCGTAATTCACTGGGATGACTGACCTGGACGGCCAAGGCGGTTTTACCGACGCCGCCATCACCTAGGACAGCTACACGCCAACTGTCCATAATTCGTCAACAGGATAGGATCTTGGCAGGGGAGGAGAGATGTGTGTGATTCGGAGATGGAACGGGTCTGTTGGCTATGATGAATGGCATGTGAGGATCGAGAAGAGATACAAACTTTGTATTTGTCAGAGGCGGTGAAATGGAAAGATGGGGGGTCCCGGAGGAGAAAGGAAAGGGGAGAGGAAGGAATATGTCGTGCAAAATCGTGCAAAGTCGTAAAAATGAAGGCACGAGAACGGCCCAGGTACAGAGAGCAGGAAAGAGCAGTGAGGAGGAGGAGAGAAAGAAGACGGCGCTGATGAAAGTCTTGATGCTCCTCTGGAAGCGTCGTATTTCTATTCTGCACTGGCCCTGCACGTTTGCTGATGGCGCGGATTCACCCCCAATCCAGCCTTTTGGTCCTAAACTAGTACAAATAAAGAGATCGACCCCAATTATATTTCCTCCCAATCCACCCCTCTCTATGCATTGCACACGTCCTCGGCAATTGCCGCTCATAGCTAGACTCTTGAAGGAAACGCCCGACTCACTCAATACTGTATATCATCCTTTGGCCTAGCTCCGCGGACAGAACTTCCGCCGTTTGGTCACCCAAGTAGCAGCTCTATTCCCTTCATAGTCGCGACCTTTGGATGCTCCCAATAGGAGCTTCATAATGATCCACCAGACTCATCTTGCTTCCCCGTGTATTACTCCCTAGTTATCATCCACAACACACGGACCTTGTCCATACGTAAAATTACTAACAGCTTCGGTTCAATGGTATGGTCTTATTCACTCATCTGGAAAAAATGGCGCCGTTTCGAGAAGCTACTGCGATAACTTTCATTTAGCATCAGGTTATCCGAGACCTTGATTTATTGATTGGGTGCGGATCTATTGGAAGAGCGCGAGATATTGTCGATTTTTGTCCTGCTCATCATTCTCATTACCAGAGTTTATTGCCGCCGGGACGAAGCGGAAGTTATCAAGTAACAGCTCCCCGTATATTACAAAGAACAGCCCTGGGGTATTTATCCAGTTATACGCGCTTCATCTTCGGGAGAACTTGGGTGATGCGGTGAATGCGAGTGAGAGAACGGTTTGATTAATGCGAGATTTCTCATCCGACGCACTTGTAGCACTTAAGGTTAGGTTTAGGACACGCCTTTGCCTCGTTTTCGGCTGCTCGATGATGGACCCGAACCCGCCAACAAAAAGGAAAGAAAAAAGAACATGAAAATGCCATTATTGTTTAGACCTTGTTGTAACTTACGGCCATCAGCTCATCATCTGTTGCTTTGTGGCCCACCCACTCCCACTGTCCGTGTGGGCATTCCTCTTGTGTCTGCTGTTCATCACAACAGGAAAAGGCCATCCCCTGGATGATCGATGAGCATCTTGATAGCCTGAGTCAACCAGTACAGGGCGTATTCTTGGTCACGAAAACATATATGTAAGGGTTGCCATCCGTCACACCCTCGCGATAATATGCGAAGTTGATCCGTGCGGTAGGCTGCGCCATATAACCGGCAACACTTGCCCGCTTCTGGGAGGCGTGACCCGAAAACAGTGTATGAGTCTGCGGCAAACCACAAAAAATCATCCACTGTCGTAAATCGGGCCTGTCCAAAAGGTGTTGAGATCGACAACTGAGAATATCTACTGGCATGGGACAACGTATATAATCCTTTGGGGATCGAATGAGGCAATGGGTGTAAGTAGCTTGTAATTGTACAACGTAACGAAATCTCGTGCACAAACGAAACTCACGATGACGGGAAAACCAAAGGTATCCATGTAGCCCCAGTAAAACAAGTATATGTATGGACTTAGATGCGATTTTGATGATGCTCGGTATGTCGCTGTATCAACAGATAGGGTGTAGTATGAACTATCGGAACAGTCGGGTGAAAATGGGTAGTGATCGCCGCATGTTGTTCGAATGGGAAATATCACCAGTATCTCACTGACACGCATGAGAGCTACGTACATACATGATGACCCTCAATCCGAGCTATGCAGATGGCGGCCTACATGCAGAAGAGGAAAATGGGGAGGAAACGAAATGTCTATCGAGTACTTGCATGTCGAAACAGGCATGCGGTAGAGGGGGGTGCTTCATCGCAATATTGGAATGTGTACCAGTATACTATTGAAACAGTGGCGAGTCGTATAATAAACATCAAATACAAGCCTCCAAATTGCAGCCCGAAGAAAAAATGTGCGCACATGCGTCCGCAGGAACACGAAGGGTACCAGATGAGGTCGAGTATCGAGAAGAGAGGGGAAAATCAGTCTTGTCGACTGAGCTCTTCCTGTGTCAGGTCAAGAATGAAGGTCGCCTTGAAATTCTGAGGAGGTTCTATGAGTTTGACAGGTTTCAGTGACGAATTTTGTGATATAGAGGCAAAGGGTCTGATGGGACGAGAGGGCGCGAAGTGAGGGTTACGGCGTGGCAGTGGCCTTGGGGGAGCAGTGATGGAGTTGTGGGCAGGACCAGCCAGCGGAGAGGAGACATATTGGGCGGCAGCACCAAGCTGGGAACGCACAGAGGACTTGGCGAGCGTGGCTGCAAAAATGGAGGAGGCGAGTGAGGAAAACAGGTCAGAGAGGTAAGTAATACTAACCCATTGAGAAGGAGGACAAAGACCGTGATGACGCTAGTGTCAAACTTGCGTCGTTTGGGTAGATTTATATACGCGAGCTGTCAAACCGCTGGGGAGGGGGTTGCTGACACCAGAAGCAGTCGGGTTACATACCTTTGGGGTTCGGCAGTGCGACACAAACACTCACAAACAATGCCCCCGATGGCAACGCTCCCATCACTGGCTATGCTATCAGACTCAGGCGTGTAAGCATTGAAATGTACTGCATCATGATACAAATCCCGTAGCAAATCTACACCCTTTGGCTAATTAAACTCGTCATGTGTAAATATACGTATACATTGAGCAATATTTGCCCTCAAGGAACGTGTTGGTTGTATGCGGAATGAATAATTAGAAAATGGAAATATTAAGGAAAGGAATGGATCGTCAAGCTGCAAAGTGCTAGTTAAATTAGTCTCTTGTCGAGTTGTAAAAGATAGTGTCATAGGAGGGTAACCAACAGTGCCGGCTCGCAAGACTTGGTTCGCGGCAAGCGAGGAGCGGTGAAGAGCTCTTCGACGAACATGAGCCGCGATCGCGCCTAAAAAGGGCGAGGCTGCCAATTTGACACATATACCCAATTATGATTGATTAGCCGTCATGGTGTTGTTGAATAAGGGTGAGATCGAGGTTGGCGAGAACTTGATAATGGATGGGCGAGATCCGGTCTGGCAATGAGACCGTCGTCGCAATATCGTGACGTTGACATCCCATGCGGACTGGGTGTGTTTGCTCCCTCGTGGCGGCAAGTATGGGTGGCGCTTATTGAACATCTACGAGGAGGTTCCGCTCAAGAATATATTTCCCTTCTTTATATTTCTGTGAGGCTTCATATGCTCGGTCCTATTGCGCGCGCCCTTATGAGAAGGTGAAGGGGGGTGACAAGTAGATACACACGTATTTCCATCCTAGGATGGTGGCACACTTGACACAGTAAATGTCCCGAACAGTGTGATTGCCTGTCGTCATTTGGCGGTCGTTGGGCTCGCCCTCGACGACATTGACACTACCCATGGACTAAACTGCTGTGGGAAGCACGGTGGTAGAACACTTACACCCCTTCAAAGAGATAGGCACGCCCATGCTGACCATTGAATGCCTTTAAGGACAGTGAGTGGTGGGGGACCGGAGAATCTCCGGAGGCACTAACTCGAGATATCATGGAGTGAAGAGTCGCAAGATGAGTCTTGCACTTGGAGCAGCCATAGATGCGCTCGCCGGTGAGATAGCAGCGGTATTTCATTCCCATGTCGGGTCGATACGTAGATGGGGGAAGCGAGGTTGCTTGTCGAAATAGAGGGAGATATCGCTGAACAGGCGAGTGTGTGAGGACGCGGGGAGTACAGGCGGGCTTTATACAAAGGACGTGTGAAGGAAAGTGAAGGAGGCGTAGGAGTCAGAAAGGGAGGAGAGTCGAGTGCGGCTGCCCAAGTAGAGGGTCCCCTTTGCGGCCAGAGACCTGGCCTCATTTAGGCTGTAGGCTTTCCCACCTTTGGGTGGTTTTCATCATGTATCCACCCATCGATGGTATTTATTACAGCAAGGTCGTCATGCTATCTTACACATTTCACGGCCAGAAATATACCCGTAAACCCACTATAGCTCTAAGCTGTGAACGCAACGATCGTGATGACCTACCGGAGGCAGCAGCATGGCGTTAACGGCGCGCTAACGCCAACAGAAGAGGGGATCTCGCTGCCATCAATAGATCCGGCCACTGATAACTTTGAGCGAGCGGCCGAATCCGCAGTAGTACTAGCCGCTAGTTTGGGTGCCAGCGTGCGCCTCGTACCCCCGAAACCTCCGAGTGGGTGGCAGGTGTCCTTGCAAAGGTGGCCAAGGTCCACGCCTTGTCCTCATCGCAAACAAGTGCGAACAGCACAAGGTGTCGGCTGTTAGTTACAGAAAATGTCTCAAGGTTCGGCTTGTCTTGCATTCATCCTTCATGGTCTCATATACTCTAATCCAGAAAAGCAAGACAAGATCGTACAGCTCTTGTCGCGTGCACTTCATCGCATTCGCACGACGCCTCCCCGCGTCATCGCATCTCCCGCAACTCGTCAGTCTATCCCCAATTCTTCCCCGTGCAGGGTCTGACTTCCATCCAGAGCCCCGTCGTGCTGCAGTGGCCATTGTCCTTCGCATCGTGCCCTCTTCCACCACCCCACTGCCTCCCAACGATGCACCCATCCCCACACTTGGTCAATTTTTCGAGCTTGATTGGGTCAGAGACCCAGCTGCTCGCCCGGAAATTCTTTTTTTGCAGAGGGATGGTGCCGTTACCTCAGATGGTCTGAGCACCACCTTGGCAGGCGAAGGCAGCGCCCACCACTCCAGCAAAGTCGAGGCCCACCTCGCCTTTCCAGGTGGGAGGATGGAAGAGGGAGACGAAGGGGGTCTCTATACAGGTTCGTCTACCCTCGGTTATTTAACTTTGTTCTCTGTTGAGCGCCGTTACGCAGCTATGCGGCAAACATGGGAAGAGATTGGTCTAGATCTCGCAGAGCGCGATTTCACATGTATCGGACAGCTGGATGACCGGGAAATCACCACTTCTATGGGCAAACGGTTGCTCATGATACTTTCCCCCTTTGTTTTCCTACAGCTCACCCCCCGCACCCTCTCAACGGAACCCGCCGAGGGTACTAGCATCCATTGGATCCCTCTTGAAACACTCATCAGTGCTGTGCTACCTGAAGCAGCTGAACGTGTGGATTCTAGGGGAAAGTGGACAAGTGTGACGGTAGATGCCGCTTCTAGGCTGACGCCACGTCATGCTGCCGTCCTAAAACTTCTTGTCCGCGTCCTCATCGGGACTATGCAGTTCCCCGCTATTCGTCTTGATATAGCAGATTTCGATCTATCCGTTGGGTCCCCTCCTCTCCCAACTAGTGCTTCGTACTCTGTGCTGTCTCAAGATGTACTCGAAAAGGGAATTATATCCGACAAGGTATCCCCTGAAAAGCGAAAGAGACCTTCCGGCCATCGTCAGCTCAAGTTATGGGGTCTTTCCCTTGGCATGACATTGGACTTGATGGCAAACATGGTACCTGAACAACTGCACTCACACCAGGCTGCTGGAGAGCAACCTCCAAAGTTGCAATTGCCCTTCCGACCGGTCGGCGGAGAAGGAATGCGCGTTGATGCCGTTGCTCCAAGCCTGGCTAGCGTGTTTCCTCGATTCTCGTATCCCGATGTCAACTTTTGGATCTGGCAAGTGTCTCGTGGTTGTGCCCATCAAATTTTTTGCTCATTATTTCCAGGGTATTCGGTCAGCGCTACCGTGAGGTCGTGCGTGGTTGGGAGGCGAGTCTTCGCGAAGGCGGGTCAAACGATCGACGGCAAGTCTTTCCTTGGGACTCATCTTTGTTATTATTGATCGCATAGCACAGCCTCAACTGGTCTGGGACCGCTCTGAGCAACTTTTATGCTGCAGTGCGCAAGGCGCTGGTCGTTGTTATCGTTCTTCGAGCTATTGGTGTCTTCTTTGGCCTGTTATTCGCCGGGTGGTGGGTCTTGGCCTAGGTACTATTGTTTATGCCTTCGGATATTGGACCCACTGTATTGGGCATCGTTTTCCTCTATTATTCGTTCCGTCTCCCAGACAAAGTGTTACGAATTCCGTACGCTAGTCACACGTGTGCCATTAGCACTCTGATACTTCAGCATATGCGAGCCACCAGTCGTTCTGTAATGACAACACATGCCCATTCTACTTCTACATACCATTTCAAGTTGTCGATCTCGCCTTGTAGTATAAGAATGTGCTAACGATTAAGCCAAAGGTAAACCGCAAACCTCGCAGTCGTTTCCTCCGTGATTATTTTCAAATGTGCAATGAGGACAGATCCTAACTCGAGAACTGCTGCCTCCAGTCTGGGCGGCCTCTTCTGCAGCAATTTGATCAAAAATGTCTTGAGAGATCTCATCGTGTTTGGGTCCCAAGTCTGTTGGGGCTGATGATGTCGGACGGGCGGCTATGGGCATGTCAATGCACTTGGAATACCAAATTACGTGTGAAGACTCACGAGCGCTCTCTCGTGTAAAAGTTAGAAGGGTCTGCCATCCGTCAGTCCTCATGAGGTCGTCCAGTGCCGAAGGATCATCCAACAATCGAGGCGAGGTGACCGTCCGTACAAGAACTTTCATGTCACTCTGGATTGACCGAGTTAAGCTGGCATACAAGTCAATATCATCGATGACCATACCGGTGACAGTAACTGGGTGGTCTCTAGGAACGCGATCAAGTGCCAATCACTGAGCCATTTCGCAACTTCGAGGCGTTTGGTTGTGTTACGCATGTCCTCAAGGGAAGGTATTCCTAGGCGATTGATTGAGCCAAGAATGGCTTGAACCTGTTGGTCTTCTAGACCTGGACGATTTTCAATGGCGAAGTCCGCCGACTGGAACATTGGATTGGGTGTTTGGGGGAACCCGTGAGTGACCTGGTAAATAATTCATGATTCCCAGTATAGATATGACTTAATATAAGGCCTACATTGACCAGGAGATACTCCACCGGAAAACAGGGCTTTGCACTCTTCTTAACCTCGAGGCCATATTCGTTCTTGAACCGATAGAACACGTCGGGAACGTAACGTGCTGAATCCTGGTTGCGGTCTTCTTCCTTAACTCGAACGACACCGGGTTCCACACTGGCTTCAATCATATCTGCCAAGACCATAGCGCAGGCCTGCTCTGAGACTTGATACGCGGAGATATCAACTTGGCCATCTTCTGTCGCGGTAAGAATGGCAGTCACCATACGAGAGCCAAAAGCACCACTCGATGATGATTGGGATGGGGTAGGATTGGCATTTTGAACTGTGGCGGTAAAAAGAACTTCCAGCGAGGACATAAAGTACGATTGCGCGTGTCGCTTGTAGACGTTCTTGCTTCGATCATCTGGAGTCGGGTCGAGATCTGTAAAAATATACCCTACAACCGATAGGGGGGTGGAGGCAGATTTCGCCAGCTCCCTAACGCGCTGTTCGTCTTCCCATGGAATACCCAAAGTCAGCCCATCAAGTTCACCCTCTTGAGGTGGTTCATAAATTGCCTCTATCACAGCTTTAATTCCCATGGGTACTTCGTTGTAAGGTTCATAGTGTCCTATAAGCCAACCAAAGCGCTGAAGACCAGTCGCTCTCCAGGCTTGCAGAAATCGTTCCACAATGAATTGCGTTGCAAATTCCAAGTGGTCTACCATGCGGAACGGCTGGGACTGTAGAGTGATGGCCGAGGGCTGACAAGCGGTACATATCCCTGCTGGCCACGATGGGTGATTACCTGACGGGCAAGGCACTTTTACTTTGTATGAGACGGGGGAAAGTCGAGGGAGGGCTTGAGTAGCAGCGGAAGATGACTTTGGAGAGATCTTGCGGAGATGTGCATGGTATGACAAATGTTTTATGCTGTGCTCTGCTTGGTAGGCCGCGTCATACGGCTCCAGGGGCATGCAATAGTCACACATGCCATTCGATGCGTGCTTGCAAAAGCGCGAGTCACGACTGCGCGAGATCTTGCCGTCTTTTGATCGCCAATAGGAATCAACTGGATCCTCCTGCACGTCCTCCCATACGTTGCTTTGCTTCGAGGGCAGTATGGAATTGTTTATGGAAGGGTCTGGTTGGGGTGGGGTCGATAGATTCTGATAGTTTACAAAGATGAGATCTCCATGTCTGGAGCCACTGTCAGCGATGCAACGATGAGAGATGTCAGTAAGGGGTACTTTAAGCCGAGTGATTGCAAATTTCGTCCAGCGAGGCGCGCAACGGGGGTCTCGTTTCCTCGCGGTTGATTTGAGAAAGTGATTGAGGCTGGGTCGATGTCTTTGCCAGCGGTTTCGATGATCTGGAGCGGCGTGAACCGTGGCAGACAAGCACGATATATAGAATACCTTGTTGACGAAGAGATGGATGTCGTCAATTGGCGACACCTGGAAACGAAAGTTTCCGTCCTTGGATCTTATTCTGATGAGCTATGGTTAATGCTCAGTGGACGTCGCGTGCGATGGTAGGACGTAGTTACCATGATCAGTTGCGACAAGACTGTGACTGACAACTCAACGACTTTGGCCAGTACATGCATATTACATAATCAATCATTTCCGTCATCGTGAGGATGGATTGCGAATGAAGTGCTCTATAGGCTGCATCAGACATGGCCCTCCGCAGGCCATGTCTTCCTCAGCCAACAGACGCGAACTCGACGCAGCCATCCCAGACAACATCAACACAGAGTTGGCTCTTTGGAAACAGCTCATATTCCACTCCGATATGGCTCCCCCGAGTCCCCCCAAGGAGAATGCACAGAACAGTGACCCGAGCGTATGTCACGCTCGTCCGCTTTATCTGCCCCTACTCACACCACCACAGCGCTCCCAAATCCCTTCCCCATACTTCCAGGCACCCCACACCGCGCCACCACAGCTCCCTCCGGAAACATACACTTACCTCATTCAAGCCCTCCTCTCCCTGCAGGGTTCAGCATACCCGCCGACGTTTCCTCATCCAACACCCCCTTGGCCGTCCAGCAGTGCACCACTAGCATCTGCTCCACCCGTTGCAGGCCCTTCTTCATTTTACTCAACAAACCCACCAATACCATTGCCACAGGACCCCAGCTCTTCGCAGCTTGCCCCTCTTTCCATAGTCTCACCCACGACCGTGTCCACCGCGCAAGACCCAGACGGAAACGAAGATGCGACGTCCACCACTGAAGACAAACGGCGGAGGAATACGGCTGCCTCAGGTGAGGGTCCGCTGAGATGGCAGATCGCGATGCTAACTGGCGCCCCCAGCGCGATTCAGGATAAAGAAGAAGCAGAAAACGCTCAACCTCGAGCGTACAGTCGCAGACCTGACCGGAAGGGCGGAAGAACTTGACCGGGAGGCTAATGATCTCCGACGCGAAAATACTTGGTTAAAGGAGATCATCCTCTTGAAGGGTAGAAATCTGGCTACTTCTGGATCACAGGTACCCGCATCTGAGTATGAACGAATTGAAGAGGAGGCTCGAACGCATAGTGGGCCAGAGACTGAGTCGACAGCTAAGCGCGGCGGGAAGGGAAAAGGCAAGGAGAGTTGAGGGAAATACCTAATTTGTACTATACGAGGACTTGATTGTCGTACAGCGACTCGGACATCCCCACGTCTTTGACATGTCGTTCGGCCGTCCACCATCCATCAACGTCGGCTTCCAAGTCACGCCGCCTGATCGCGGTTCATTCCCCTTGGACCACGATGGTATAAACCACCTTCGTCCATCGACATTCTCCTAATCACATCCCAGGTGAATGCAAAGAGCAAATGATGGAGTACATGACCTGCCTAAAGAAACATTCTAGTACGTCCACTCCCTGCAGGTCACTGAGCAAAAAATATCTCGAATGCCGGATGTCCAAGTGAGCCTCCTTTGGAATATTTGCCTACCAGGATGAAACTTGTAATGTCAGGGGACTTATGGAACGCGATGATCTTAAGAACCTCGGACTTGGAAATGTTGACATCGACTCTAGCTTGCCCAAGGTTGAGAACCGTCACTGAGGTTACTCTGTTGGTTTTCCCTTATGGGTGCACATTCCCGTTCGTCATACGGTAGTTAACAGGATTTGTGACACAGTTTTGACATATCGTTGTCTACACGAGTTTGTCTTTACGACTTGGCTTGTACCCCTGGATCTCCAAAGTCACCAACCAAATAGATGGGTCTTTTGTTCCAGATTGGATGAGAGGGGACAGATCCTAACTATATACCCGAACAAGTTCCTGTACACACGTTGCCAGCTAAATTGGGTAACCTGACCTGTGGGCGATCTCAAAAGTTCATTCGGGTAGCGAAGAACGTTCGTCTTAACACTGGTCCAACAACAGTCCAATGAGATCGTTTTTCTCAGTCTCATATTGAATGTGTCGCCGGGCATTTGCCTATGGCACTGGCGACCGCCAGTCCTAACCCACATCACCCATGCGTGCTATCGCATACCTAATCTTCACACTCCTTCAAGTCCACCTTGTACTAGCTTCCCCTGCACAGGAGACGCTTGTTCTAAAAAACCGACCCTACGATGTACAGGTGCGTGTTTTTTTCGCGGAACGTCGCCTGCTTTTTTTCAAGACCACCTCCACAGGCGCATCGCGGCGGTAGGGGTAACACAGTCGAAAGTACTTTGCCGAGCTTTGCATGGTATGCTGGCCATTGCAATACCTGCGGTTTTAGTCCTCACTTTGACGATAGGGGGCTTATCGATGGCGCAACGACCCTAGAGCTGGACAATGGCCTTACCTCAGTTAGCGTCCTTTCCACACTAGCTTTTCAGAGATCTCATTCGAACAGGACGGGGAGGTTGTCGTGTGGCACGACAACCACATTAAGCCGGAGAAGTGTAGTGACACTCTTCCTGTCGTGAGTTGCCAAAATGTTCATCTACTCCATCCTCTCATAGTTATCTGCAAGTTCCCCGGCGATCCCACGTTCCCATATGTTGGCAAACTCATCGCAAACCTGACGTTAGCCCAAATCAAGACCCTTGACTGCGGGTCCAAGCGACAGCCTGATTTCCGTATGGCCCCTCAGTTTTACTGCGATCTTGGATGATGATGTCAGTCCAAAGCGCAACAACTTCTTTATCCCGGAGTCCGCATACCAACACTCCAGGAAGTCTTTGATTTCGTGGAGTGCGCGGATCCCTCGCATAGAATACTGTGGAATATAGAGTCCAAGATTGATCCTGAACACCCAAATCGTACCGCGACTGTCGAAGATTTCGTGCAGAAACAGCATGCGATCTTCGCTGCTAGCCCTTATTATAGATCAATCACTGTAAGCTAGATCGTCAAAGGCGGAGTATCCCCTAACTCCTGGTCTCAGTATCAAAGCTTTGATTGGAGAACACTGATTGCGATGAAGGTAGTAGTCTCCTTTGAGATGGTGGTGTATCTTACGACGCCTTGGATAGGAGCTCGATCCTTCCATTTCGATATCAGCATTGATTGACGAGTGAGCACGTCTGATGATCCTCGCGGTCTTCTTCAT
>JBBPTY010000144.1:0-27563 GCA_038094335.1 Tylopilus aff. striatulus | reverse complement strand
CTGCTGTCCGACACCTCTCTTATCATAACTACCTCCCTGGGACCCCTTTAGGGACGAGGTTTGCTCGCTCCCTTCCTTCCCCTTGTTGATCCTTGACACCAGTCTTGGTCGGCAACCCATTTCTTACCAAGAGTCTTTATCTTTCTTACATCGGATCGCACAACGGGAGTAGGGGCGCATCAGACGGTTCTGATACATCCGGTGTTGGTGGAGCGTCAGGTAATTGCAGGGTGCAGTCGATTGGTGGGGGTAGTACAGAGGGATCGTCCATCCTAATGGCTTCAAATGCTTCGAAGGAAGCCGACAAGGAGGTTCGAGCCTGATCGAGAGAGATGCTGCAAGATCGGCCACGGAAACCAGAATTGGTTATCTGGTTCTTTGACTTCATGCAGAGATGGCGCTGATGGATATGCGATTGGGAATGAGACTTGATGTGCTTCAATGCGAATTCATGGAAATGGCCATCAAGTGTAGGGGGGCAAACCAGGCAAAGTATGCTTGAGGCATTGCCTGAGTCTGCGTATTGAAAAACTGGAGTACGACCTGTCAGCCGTCTTCATGTAGAGGCGTGAATACATACCTTTTCCATCCACGATGTTTGCCAAGGCGGATTGCTTAGGCATTTGAAGCAGGCTGTCGACATCCTTAAGAAGTGTTGTGTTCGTGCTGACACTTAGAATTGCGTCGCAGAGCCTGGCTGTAATCACGTGATGCACCGCATGACAGCCTGCAGGCATTCTTTGACCCAGGCTGGCAGTCGTTCAACGTTCAAATCCATTCACAGTCGTGCAATGGCTGCACTTCCCACATGCCAAGCCATTGTATACCCTAAGGTCGAGTACTCTGACACAGAAACCGCCTACTTACAGCCACTGGTCTTCACAATCTGTTTCCCTGGGCCCATGCCAAGACGCCTCATCCAGAACAATATCATATGTTTCCCATTGTCCTCTGATATAAAATTTCAAACGCTGTTTTCATAGCCCATTGAAATATCGGTTGCATTTCCCAGCCAGTGTCAGGGAATCGCTTTCCCTGAGGTCCGACCCGGTGCTTGGGGCCTCAACGACGACTGTATCGAGGAATCCAAGGTCGTGTCCGTTGTGAGCGTGAGTTCTCTTCTTGTGCTTCCTCCAACCCATCTCACGATATGTTGTCCTGTAACTATGCATAATCCTATCAGAGCACCAATTCGAGTGATGATATCCCAATCCCGTTCTTGCCCTTGCCAGCCGTTTGGGACCCCAAGAACACTAGCCACTGGGCGAAATTAATGAAGGAGATTGAGCAGTGGCTTGTCGTTGATGTTGGAGTGACCACCGTCCCTCAATGGATGTGGGGTTGCAATGCATTCTGGCTCGCATTCATTGGAGCCTATCCACTGTTCCCAAGCGAGAAATGGGAAATGTGGGACCCGGCCATCCCATTGAACGGACAGTTCATTGAAGGATGGCTCACGAAAGACACAACTGACGGTGCATGCCTACTTGGCACTTCGGACACGTTATCATACGTCTGGGATGAGTTCTGCAGACATGCTGCTCTCTTCTACACCTCTCCTTTGGTCGCCTCCGACTGAGTTGTTTATATTCCCGCTGCATTATAGTCTGTATTCTCGTATAGCAATGTATGAACTTTGCTCACCTCCCAATCTGATAGTTCGACTTTGTGCTTGACGCGAGGGATGGTGTCCATCATTCGAAAACCACCCGATTCTGACGAGCACCTTGTACCCTCACTATGTCCGACAGTTGTCCAACCCATACGGGCTGCATGCCTTGCTCGTACCTCTGAGCCAGTATAGGGTCCATACAGATACAGGTACATAGTTCACACTCTTTAATTGGTACAGTGCCGTTACACATACTTTGCTTGGGTCATACCCCTCAAGTATCAGCTTGGTATCTCGTACAAAGTACGTTATATTTACTTGATACTAGTGGTGTATTGGACAAATTTTTTATTTGTGTGGAGACTACGGTGTGCGTACCCGATGGAATAGCATAAGCATACCCTGAGAATGTTTTCCGGGGCTGGTGGGTCCCGTAAATTCGGCAATTAGGCGTGTAGATCAGAATAGGATACAGTGGTAATTGCTTGTAAATTAAAGTCCTTTGTGTAGGTAATCAAGTTACAATGGGTGCCTATGGTGATGTGGGGGTGACCTATGTGCCCTGCCGAAACGGGCACTGTGACCACAGCAAATCCACGAAGGTATTGCTATCCAACAGTTGATATAGTAGAAGGATGGTTCTCGTTCAACAGGTTCTAGCTGCATATGGACGTCAACCTGAGTGCCTAAGGACACGAAAACAACTATCACCTCGTAGTATGGAACACTGAGGTTCACAGGTCTCGCCTCGCGTGGGGTTCCGATGAGGTCGTTTTCCGAGGACGGAGCGGCCCTGGATGGTATGTTAAACGTCCCGGCAGCCTTGGATTGCATCCTATCTGGGGCTTTTATGGATCCACCTTGTGAGGGAGCGGGAGTCTGGGATTGCTTCCCAGACGACATAGCGGCAATGGGTTCAGTCTTGTCTAGGGCTTTTCCAGGACCGCCTTGGGGAGACGTGACGGTGGCAGCTAGGGACAGTTCTCCGGACGACGCAGGTTTGGAGGCGTCGTTGGCCTCTTCTGGTTTCTTCTGTGAATCGTAGTGTGAGCTAGTGTACGACCTGAGAAACAAAACAGACGTGCTGCGTGTTTAATAGCGCTCCTTGTAACCACTCGCTGAGGTGATCGATTAACCACCGCTTCCTCAAACACATGAGTATACTCACTTTTTGCCGTCGGGCAGGGGTGAACGTCGAAGGGCGTTCAGAGGAGAATCCGGGCTTTCTTCCGCTTAACTGGGGAGAGTCTCCAAGGTGAACTTCCGTTTTTTGAGGTGTCCAATCACGGCCACCCCGTTTCAGCATGTTTCTGAACCATCCTGTGTGAGTCCGAGGTCGGTTTCCATTGGATGACTCGATATATGGCTGTGAGTCAGACACCTCTCGCGCGACAGACGTGGTCGCAGGGACATTCGGAGGTAAGAGCTGGTGATCTTGGAAGTAGGGTAATGCACTGTGTTCAGGGCTTTTGTGTGACACTGGAGACGGAGGCTACCAGATTGTCAGCACGAGGCAAACGGCGACGCGGCCCTACTTACCTCATCCAAGTCAAAGCCAGCTGCAGATGCACCCCGCGCTGGCACTGCCATCTGCGACCACCGTCAATGAGATGTTTCGTGCGATGTGTCGTACATCGTACCCTGAGTATGTCTTCCCCATTATTTGTTTCCCGTGCAGCGTTGACACGTGGCGTGTTGGGTGACTGGGTAGACTGATCAGCTGGTCCTGATGTCGCATGGCATGACTACATTACTCTTGGTTCCTTTGAAGCACCGGGTTGCTGCTGGAAATCTTTCGAACTTGTGTCCTGAGCAAATTGAAAGTGAATCATCACTACACTCTAATGGAAGAGCTGGACACCTACCATGGTTTGGTGGTATGCAGCGGGGAGAACATGGCTGAGGTCCCAGATGATAGTCCTTGTGGAGTTGTAAGACCCCGTCACAAGGCGACCACCTTCAGGGGAGAAGGCAAGAGACCATATCTTCTCTGTGTCCTTGAGAATGCCAATCTGGGAGTGAGTTGACGTGTCCCAGAATGAGACAAAGTAACCAGAGCATGCAGCGACGACACCACCACTCGGGGAGAGAGCAATGGACATGTTTTCTGAATCACATTCTTCATGGATTGTCCACGTAGATAGCTGAGACCCAGTAGTGGAGTCAAAGGATTGGATTATGTTGTCGCGGGAGGCAACGAAAAGTTGATTGGCATCAGCAGACCAGATGATACGAGTCGATGGAAATGTGGGGAGTGGGAATTTGATGGAAAATAGCTGGTCGCCATTGTTGGTGTCGAAAACAGTGGTCGAGTGATTCGAGACGCCACCCGAGTCTGAGGCGGTGGCGAGACGGTTGCCGTCGGGCGAGAACTTGACTCCAGAAACAGCATTTTCATGTCGAAGTGATCTGACTCTGTCTCCAGTCGAGATATCCCAGATACTTGCTTCTTTGTCAGTCCCGGTCGCGAATCTCGTACCGTCAGGTGACACATCGACCGCATTCACATACTCCCCACTCGCCACCTCCACCTTTTTCTCTTGCAGCTTGCCATCGAACACGATCGCTCCTCTCTGGGTCCCACATACAACCCATTCCCCATCCTTCGAGACTGAAATTGCATTCACATCCAATCCCATCTGTTGTCTGACTTCTCTTCCATCTACTGCTTGACGTCGCCACAGTGTACCGTTTGTCTCCTCGAAATAATGCTTTCCATCAGGATGAAAAGCAACAGCCCATACCGTACCATTGCCACCCTCAACAACGACTTTTGCATGCTCTAACAGAACCGTAAGCGTTAGCACCCCTCGCGGAATTAGCACACACCTGGCTTCGTTGTCGACATATTCACTGATAGTCCGTTGCCCGTCGCTGTCAATTTGGAGGTGTGGAGGAATGCGAAAGTTGTGCAAGCTTCCTGATGAACGTGTCTATTTATTCTGTTTACAAATGCGTCGTGTCCTGGGCGTCTAACGTATCTGATCCCACTCAGATCCCGAAGAGCTGCTCGTCATGCAAGTACTACTTCCTTATCCCAAGATACAATCACGCCGGCTGATATGGCGACCAATGATCGCGACGGAAGGCTTCTTGAACGAGAAAGCAACTGGCCACACAGGGTCCGTGGCCATTTTCATTTCTACTCTATACAGACTTCGGCCGCTAATAGTAATTTTACTCACAGGAAGTAGTCGTTCCGACCATTGAAAACTTGGACTGATCATGAGACGACACGAAGTAAAATTGTCCTCAAGCACACCACCTTCATCGTCCATGCTATCAGCTCCAGTCTCCTCGTCGGTGCACACAGCCTTCGCGCCCCTGTGGTCGTGAGCGGATGATATTGCTCAAGTTTTTGCATCGCCATGACAAGATTCAGGTTGTTATTGTGGTACCACTGAACATCAGGAATGGTGCCAATATGATCAAGGTGATTGGGTAGTCAACGTCCACTGTTCTGTTCAGGTGAGGCACTCAGTCCTTCTACGGGTACGACGGTCTTGATGAGTCGATCTGTTCTGGTCCCGATAGCAAACATGGGTCAGTCGAGCGGTACGTTTCTGTGCGAGTCTCCTTCAATGACGTCTACACGACTCGGCCTTTAATGTTTTCACTACGTGGTGGGTAAGAATGCAACGATGACGCGAGAGGACCTACATCGATTGACTCGATAGCTCTGACTTGTTCCCCTGTCGCTAGCATTTTATGCACCTCATCTCAGGCCATTTCAAGCGGTTTCCATGACTTGCTGCTATGCTATAACTTACATGTTTTGCTGTACAGATATCGTATCCGGGTTTTCGACCCGATGGGGATTTCGGGATATTCTGAATGACGGTGGGTAACAACCAGAGTTCCGGAAACAATGGTTAATGGGGTACACGTAAATGAATTTGTTCAAGAATGCACGCTTGATTGTTGCTTTTCACTTGTACAATTGGCACTGCTTTGCTTGCACTCAATCTGAACTACACGGCTATACAGGTAACACGGGCACTTTGACGACGCAAAATTGGCCGTTCGTCCATGCCCCAGCCATACAAGGAACGATCCGTGGCATATCGAACAATGCTCCATGGTCAGCTCGCCTTGACACTCAGTGCGACTCGCAAGCACGTCGCTTTGCAGCAGGACACCCGAATAGCATAGTACATCGTGCTCGGAGTCCAGCAGGCCCACAAAAGACATATCATATAGGTGCGCCTTCTCCAACACAGGTGCAAGCACCCGAATTTGGGCAGTGGCACATCCTGGCTCGTTTTGATGGGATTCAGAGAGCACCAAGAGGAGGCCCAATGTACTTCCATTGGACAGCGTGAGGTGTCACAAGCTTGGATGCAGATCCAATGTTGACCTCCAAAACGCTAATTCGGAAGACTTACCGAGCGCCCTAGGTGCAATCATATGTAGGGTTTGAATGGCAATTAACGGTATGGCGCAAAACAAATATTGTGTATGATGTAATCTCGTGTTCCTCGTCATCGCATGGACTAAAACTGGAGTGATGTGGTTTGCCATAACCCCATTGTGTGGATGGATGTTAGGATCTTCGAGGCAAGGTAATGGATTCGACATATGTAGCCTAAAACATGGGGGAAGAGGGTGGATGACTGCTGTGCGAGCTGTCGACTGAGGGTTTATACCGGTAACTAAGACATGTCATGAGGTATATAGAATGGTGAGCGACGGGGCAGATCGTAATGCCATGCAACAGCAATGGCCAGGCTGGAATGTCAAGAGAAGTGTTGATGTCGAGTTCTGCAATGCTGAAAACGGGTGCCGCACCTTCCCATGTGAGTGGCAGGGTCAACACGCGCGAAATAGCAGGATCAGGGGTAGCCCTTGTTCGTTGGACAGGAAATTTCGTGCGGGAAAGGAAGGAAGCCAAACAAGACTAAAAGGAGGAATCACCTTCGTGATGGCTTGCCTACCCCACTTCAGGCTCGGATGGCATGTTGACGCAGGTGAGAAAGAAAAGGACGGTCCATTTCAACCCGCTCGGACTGGGGGTCTCTTTTCAATGCTCAATGTATTGGTAATGCACGTTCTGTCCTCCAGGGCCCCATTCTCGTACATCGAGCTCGTTTTCTGTAAATATTTGTGTTTTTGTGGAGTTTGATTGTCACTCTCGCTGTACCGTGAAATCATGGGGGCCCTCCTACTAACAACATTTACAAATGTTCTCGGCATATGAGAAGTAACTCGAGTAGGTTCTCAAAGACATGCCAGTTCACATGGCTTCAGCTTCGTATCATAAAACAGGAGCGATAGGTCGAAAGTGACATGGGAGAGGATTGCATTCAATCAACGTGTGGGTACCCCCTTCCAACGCTCCCGGCCGACAATGCGCAGTAGAGATTTCACGTCCGAGAAACAGAACGATCCAGTGGGACTGCATTGTGGACTTCCAGACTAGAGTAGCAGTACAAATTAGAATCCATTGTGTAGGCAATCGAGTCACTATGGGGGCCTGTGATGACGTGGGGGCAATCTAGGCGCTCTACCGAAATGGGCTCTGCGACCACAACAAATCCACGGAGGTATCGCCATCCAACAGTTGGTATAGGAGACGGACGGTTCTTGTTCAAGTTCCAGCTGCAAATGGACGTCAAATAGAGTGCCCAAGGGTCGAAAATGACCATCACCTCATAGTAGGGCACACTGACATCCATGGGTCTTGCCTCGTGTGAGGCTCCGATGAGGTTGCCTTCCGAGGATGGAGCGGCCCTGAAAGGTACACTAGACATCCCAGCAGCCTTGGGTTGCACCCTATCTGGGGTTTTTGAAGGCCCACCCTGTGGCGATGTACTTGTCTGGGGAGAGTCTCCGGGGTGAATTTCTGTTTTTTGAGGTTCCCGATCATGATCCTCCCTTTCCGGTATGTTTCTGAACCACCCTGTGTGGGTTCGAGGTTGGTTTCCATTGTATGACTTGGTATTTGGCTGTGGGTTGGACACCTCGCGTGCAATAGACGTGTTTACTGGGGCATTTGGAGGCAAGCGGTGGTGGCCTGGGGAGTAGCATGATCTACTACCTTTGGGACCTCCGTATGACACCGAAGGCGGAGGCTACCACGTGTGGTCAGCATGAGGTCGACAAGACTGTTGTACCATCACTTCATCCAAGTCAATCCTAGGAGTGGATGTACTTTGCACCGGAACTGCTATCTACGACCATTGTCAGTGAAATATCTTGCAGGAGAGAGTGTACTGTATCGTACCTCGAGTATAGCGTTCTCTTCATCTATGTTGCCTGTCCCCTCCGGAGGTTCAGCGCGTGGCGCATTGGCTGGCTGGAGTAGAAATCGATTAGCTGGTCCGAACAGGTGTTGGAAGGCGCATCTACGTTACCCCCGCCTCGTTTTGAGGATCTGGTAGCACTTCAACATTCGAACTTGCGTTGTGAGCCTAAACAGACAGATAGAAACATGACATCCAAGGTGAGGGAGTGAAGTTGATGACCACGTACGTCTGGAGGTTGGGTGGATCTCGCATGCTACGTAGAGGAATGGACAGTTCATGCTCACTCCCAAGCAGAATATTCAGATACTTACAGTGCTAGTGGCTTGAATGCACGCAGTTGGGAGAATATGGCTGAGGTCCCAGATGACAGTTCGCCTCGACTTGCGAGACCCGGTAATGAGACGATCACCTTTGGGTGAAAACGCAAGAGACCACATCCTCTCCACATCTCTGACAAAGCCAATCTGGGAGTGTGTTGACGTGTCCCAGAATGTGACGAAGTAGCCAGAGCATGCAGCGATGACACGGCCGCTTGGAGAGAGGGCGATGGACATGTGTTCTCGATGACACTTTGCATGAATTGCCCACTTGGATAACTGGGACCCGGTAGTCGAGTCAAAGGATTGTATTGTATTGTCGCCTGAGGCAACGAAGAGTTGTCTAGCATCAGCAGACCAGGTGACGACAGTCGATGGAAAGTAGGAGGGTTGAAATACGATGGAAAATAGCTGGTTGCCGCTGTTGACGTCGAAAACACAGGTAAAGCTGTTTGCAACATCCCTCGACCCTGAGACAGTGGCGAGACGTGTGCCATCAGGTGAGAACCTGATTCCACCAACATCAGTGCCATGTTGGAGTGGTCCAATGACTCTCTCTCCAGTCAAGATATCCCAGATGTTTGCTTCTCTGCTAATAGTCCCGGTCGCAAATCTCGTGCTGTCGGGCGACACATCGACCGCCTGCACGTATACTCCACGCATCACCTTCACCCTCGTTTCTCGCAGTTCACCATCGAACACGATCGCTCCTTTCCAAGTTCCACATGCAACCCACCTCCCGTCTCTCGAGACCGAAATCGCACTCACAGTCTGCGCTGTCTGCTGTCCGACTTCTCTTCCATCTGCTGCTTGCCGTCGCCGCAGCGCGCTGTCCGTCCCCTCGAGAAAATGCTTTCCATCAGGGTGGAAAGCGACAGCCCATACTACACCACGGCCACCCTTAATGACGACTTTCGCATCGAAACTGTGAGCGCCCCCAACACTCTTCGAGGAACTACCACGCACCTGGCTTCTTTGTCGACATGTTCATCAATGGTCCGCTGCGCGTCGCTGTCGAGATGAAGATATGGGGAAGTGGGAATCTCGTGGTGCGCAATGGGCTTCCTGATGAACCTGCCTTTATTTATTCAGTTTACGAAATGCCTCGTGTCTTGTGCGGTAACCTTCCTTGAACCCACCTTGTCTGCACTGGCCCCCCACCTTCTTGAGGGGGGGGGCCTATGGAAGGCAACATTACAACTGGAGTCCCCTATCGTGCTCATGGCATTTTCCTCGCTCAGTCTACGACAGAGTTGTGCAAGTCGACACTGCGGCAGTACGTGCAGCCCTGCTAGAACAACAGGCTGTCCGCCAAACCATCCTGCCATACTGTGGACGCAAGGCCTGGTTTTTGGCACGGTGCACCTTTCACTTCCTCTCTTATATCCACTTTGGCTGCTAACCTTACCGAGAGGGAAATTTCCCACCTGTGGACAACAAGGCCTAGGTCTATATCGCTGCCTGTATCCCATCTATAACATGTATGCTGCTAATATTACTGACAGGAATTTGCGTCGGCCATGAAACAGCTGTCTCCCGAACTCGGTGTCTTTGTTGTCCATCCTCAGCTCAGCCTATCGGCATACAGTGTTCGCACCGGCGGCAAGCAAAGGAAGGAACTGCGAATGGATTATATCTGTGTCGCAATGACGAGGCCTCGGGATGTTGTATGCACAAGTCTGCGTAGGGACAGTTGCGACGGAACAATAGTGACTGGATAATTGGCATGTTTCACCGTGCTCAGGCAGTTCCTCTTTGCTCATGACAGTCGGCCTTTCGGGCATCCCGACTTTAGCACCAAGCATGGAAAAGTCGAGCAGGAAGGTTTGCCCGCCGTGCGAGCTGCTATGCATGACACCAATGCAACCCGGTCCCTACATTATTTTGCTGATTCCACACGGTCTTGATATGTGCCAGAGAGTATGGGAAATGTGGAAACTAGCGTCGACAAACGATCCAGTGGGAACAACAAGGATCTCCAATTACCATAGGAGATAGCGATAGTTACTCATAAATTAGAATGCGTTGCCCTTGTGGTAATCAACAAGCTATGGGTGCCTCTGATGATACGAGGGTGATTGATGTGCTCCGCCGAAATGGCCTCTGCGACCACAACAAATCCATGATGGTATTGCAATGTAGTAAAAAGAATGTTCTCGTTCAAGAGATTCCAGCTGCAAATGAACGTCAGCGTAAGTGTCTAAGGACAAGAAAACGACCATCACCCCATAATATGGGTTGCTGACATCCATAGGTCTCGTTTGGTGTGGGGGTCTAACAGGGTCATCTCCCGGGGACGGAGCGGCCCTGGACGGTACATCAGTTGTACTAGCAGCCTGGGGTTGCTTCCCGTATGACACAGTAGCGATGGGTTTTGTCTCATGTGGGACTTTGGCGGGACCACCTTCGGGGGATGTGCCGGTGGCAATTTGGGATGGTTTTCCGGACGACGCAGGTTTGGAGGTGTCTTTGGCCTCTTGCGGCTTCTTTTGTGAGCTGCAGTATAAGCTAATATGCAACATGCAAAATAGAATAGACGTGCCGCGTGCTTAATAGCGCTCCTTGTAACCACTCGCTGAGGTGGCCGATGAAACACCACTTTCTCAAATGTACAAGGAATATGCTCACTCTTTGCCGTCGGGCAGGGGCGAATGTCGAAGGGCGTTCAGCGGATAATGGTTTTATTGCCAGTCCGCGCATATGGGGAGAGTCTCCAGGATGAATCACTGTTTTTTGAGGATAACGACTGCTCCCTTTCAGCAGGTTTTTGAACCACCCCGTGCGTGTTTGAGGTCGGTTCCCCTTGGATAATTCGGTATTCGGTTGTAGGTCAGATACCTCACGTGCAACGGACATGGTCTCCAGCGTGTTTGGAGGCAAGTGCTGGTGGTCTGGGGAATAGGGTAATCTGCTGCCTTCGAGGCCTTCGTGTAACACTGGAGACGGGGGCTGCCTCATGTTGTCAACACAAGAGTCAACAAGACTGCCATATCACTCACCTCATCCAAGTCAAACCCGGGAGTGGATGTACTCTGTGCCGGAACCGCCGTCTACGACCACTGTCAGTGAATGTCTGGTGGGAGGGGCCATACATAATTATACCTCAAGTATGGCATTCCCTTCATCCATGTTGCCCATTCCCCCCTCCGAGGGACCAGTATGTGGTGGGTTGGCCTGCTGGAATAAAATCAATTGGTGGGCCCGGCAAATGTCGGAAAGCGCAAGCAATTTACCTCTGCCTCATTTTGAGGGTCAGGTTGCTCTTCAACATCTTTCGAATTCGCATTCTGAACAAAAGAACAAGAATGACATGCAAGGCGGACAACAGGAATTGAAGACTACGTACATGCTAAGGCCAATGGATTTTGTGCATGTAAAGGTGAGTCATCATTACTCCCGAACGGAAGATTTGGACACATACCGTGGTTTGAAGGTATGCAGCTGGAAGAACATGGCTGAGGTCCCAAATGACAGTTCGAGTCGAGCGGTGGGATCCAGTCACGAGGCAGTTACTTTGGGGGGCGAAGGCAAGAGACCATGTCTTCTTTGTATCTTCAACAATGCCAAGCTGGGAGTGTGTCAATGTATCCCAGAATGAGACGAAATGGCCAGAGCATGCAGCGATGACATCCCCGCTCGGGGAGAGAGTAATGGACATGTGGGTTCGAGAGCATTCTTCATGGATTGTCCACTTGGACAGCTGGGACCCGATAGTTGAATCGAAGGATTGGATTGTGTTGTCGCGGGAGGCAACGAAAAGTTGTTTGGCATCAGCAGACCAGGTGATGACAGTCGACGGATAGTTGGGGAGTGGGAATTGGATGGAAAATAGCTGGTCACCATTGTTGGGATCAAAAACACTGGTTGAGTCAGCCCCAGGGCCTGTGGCAGTAGTGGCGAGACGGTCGCCGTCGGGCGAGAACTTGACTCCAGAAACTGGATTTCCATGTCGAAGTGGTCCGACGACTCTGTCTCCAGTCGAGATATCCCAGATACTTGCTTCCTTCTTGTCAGTCCCGGTCGCGAATCTCGTGTTGTCAGGTGACACATCAACCGCTTTCACTTCTTCCCCACCCGCCACCTCCACCTTTTTTTCTCGCAGCTCGCCATCAAATACAATCGCTCCTTCCACAGCTCCACATACAATCCATTCCCCATCCTTCGAGACCGAAATTGCACTCACATCCAGCCCGGTCTGCTGACCAACTTCCCTTCCATCTACTGCTCGACGTCGCCGCAGTGCATGGTCCATCCCCTCGAAATAGTGCTTTCCATCAGGATGGAAAGCAACAGCCCATACCGTATCATTGCCACCTTCGGTGACGACTTTTGCATGCTCTAACAGAACCGTGAGCGTCAGCACCCCTCGAGGAATCAGCACGCACCTGGCTTTGTTGTCGACATATTCACCAATAGTCCGTTGCGCGTCGCTGTCGAGATGGAGGTATGGGGGAAAGCGAAACTCGTAGTAAGCAGTAGGCTTCCTGGTGGATATCTATTTATTTGGTTTACAAAGCGCCTCGTGTCCCGGGCGTCTAGCGTATCTCCCTGTGATCCCCCTCAGGTCTGCATCGATCCCAGCCGCTGTTTTACAGAAGAGCTATTCATCGTGCGAGTAGTACTCCTCATCCCACGACGTGATCATGCTGGTCAATATGGCGACCAATGAGCACGACGGAAAACTTCTCGAAAGAGAAAGCGACCTGGCAACAGGGTCTGTGGCCCCGCTCTATGTGCGCTTCAGTCACCAATAATGACGTTACTCACAGGAAGATGCCCTACGTCCGAGTCGTTCTGGCCCTCGAAAACTTGGATTGATCATGAAACAGTACGAAGCAAAATCGTCCTTGGGAACACCACCTTCGTTGTTCATGCTACTACTCCGGTCTCCTTGTCAGTGAAAACAACCTTCACGCTCCCGAGGTCGCAAGTGGATGATATTCTGCAAGTTTTTGCGTCGCGATGAGCAGATTCAAGTTGTTATTGGTGTGTTGCTGAACGACAGGAAGGGAGAAGTGATTGCATAGCCGAGCCCACTGTTCTGTTCAGGTGAACCGTTTAGTCCTTCTGTGGGTACGACGGTCTTGACGGGTCGATCTGTTCTGGTTTTGATAGTGAACATGGGGCAGTCAGGCGGAACGTTTCTATGCAAGCCTCCTTTGATGACATCTGCACGACCTAGGGTTTATTGTTTTCACCACGTGGTACGGTAGAAATGCAATGAAGACGCAGGAGGACCTGTATTGATTGACTCTGACGTTTTCCCTCTCACTGGCATTTTGTGCACCTTGTCTCAGATACAAGAGTCATAAAGTAGCTGTTCCTCGAAATCGGTGTCCTCATTGGTCATTTTCAGCTTAGCTTATCTGCATACAGTGTTCGTACCGGTGGAAGGAACTACGAAGGGATTATATTTGTGTCACCATGACAAGACCTCAGGACGTTGCCCGCACAAGACCGCACAGGGGCGGTGGTGGGTACGATGGAACGACGATGACTGGATAATTGGCATGTTTCACTGCTTAAGCACGTCGCCCTGTTGCCCTTTGTTCATGACAGTCGACTTTTTTTCAGGCATTCCAGTCTTGGTACCGAGCAAGGGAGAGTTGAACAGGAAGGCTTGTCTGCCATGCGAGCCGCTGTTCGTGAGACCGACAAGGCCTGGTCTCTGTTGTTTTTGGTGACCCTGCACGCTCTCGAAATGTGCCAGAAGGTACAAGGAAATGTGGAAACTAATGTTGAAGCACAATCCATTGGGAACGAGGATCTAAGTTAGCATAGGAGATAGCGATAATTACTTTGTAAATTAGAATGCATTGTCCTTGCGGTAATCGACAAGCTATGAGTGTCTCTGATGATGTGAGGATGATTTATGTGCTCCGCCAAAATGGCCTCTGCGACCACAACAAATCCATGAAGGTATTGCAATGTAGTAAAAGGAAGGTTCCCGTTCAAGAGATTCCAGCTCCAAATGAACGTCAGCTTGGGTGTCTAAGGACAAGAAAACAGCCATCACCTCATGGTATGTAATACTGATATTCACAGGTCTCGTCTCACGTGGGGCTCTGATGGGGTCATCTTCCGAGGATGGAGTAACCCTGGACGGTACGCTAGATGTACCAGCAGCTTGGGATTGTTTCCCAGATGACATAGTGGTGGTAGGTTTCGTCTCATGCGGGGCTTTGGCAGGACCACCTTCAGAAGACGTGCTAGTGGCGGCGCGGGACGGTTCTCCGGACAGTGTAGGCCTGGAGACATCTCTGGCCTCTTCTGGTTTCTTCTGTGAGTTATAGTATAAGCTAGTATATAACTTGTAAAACAGAACAGACGTGCCGTGTGTTGAATGGCACTCCTTGTAACCACTCGCTGAGGTGGTCAATAAAACACCGCTTTCTCAAATATACAAGGAATATACTCACTCTTTGCCGTCGGGCAGGGGAGAATGTCGAAGGGCGTCCAGAGGATACCAGTTTTGTTGGCGGTCCACTCATCTGGGGAGAGACTCTAGGATGAATCTTTGTTTTTTGAGGATCACGGCTGCCCCCTTTCAGCAAGTTTTTGAACCACCCCGTATGTGTTCGAGGTCGGTTTCCCTTGGATGATTCGGTATTCGGCTGTGGGTCAGATACCTCACGTACAACAGACATAGTCGCCACCGCGTTCGGAAGCAAGTGCTGGTGGCCCAGGGAGTAGGGTAACTCACTGCCTTTGGGGCCTTCGCGTAATACTGGGGATGGAGGCTGCCTCGTGTTGTCAACGAGGTCAACAAGATTCTCGTACCCGCTCACCTCGTCCAAATCAAACCCAGGAGTGGATACACTCTGTGGTGGAACCGCCGTCTATAACCACTGTCAGTGAGTCTCGGGTGGGAGGGGCCGTACGAAATTATACCTCAAGTATGGAATTCCTTTCACCCATGTTGCCTGCTCCCCCCTCCGAAGGACCAGTATGGGATGGATTGACTGGCTAGAGTACAAACAATTGGTGGATCCGACAAATATTGGAAAGCAGAAGCAATTTACCTCTGCCTTGCCTTGGGGGTCGGGTTGCTCCTCAACATCTTTCGAGCTTGGATTCTGAACAAAAGGATGAGTGCCGAGGAAGATGAATAACAGAAATTGGCAACTACATGCGTCCTAAGGCCGACAGATTGTGTGTGTATGTGAAGATGTATCATCATTACTCCCAAACCGAAGATTTGGATACGTACCGTAGTTTGAAGGTATGTAGCTGGGAGAACACTGCTGAGGTCCCAAATGATAGTCCGAGTCGAGCCGTAGGATCCAGTCACAATGCGATCACCTTCGGGGGTGAAGGAAAGAGAGTATAACTTCTTTATGTCGTTGACAATGCCAATCCGAGAGTGAGTTGATATGTCCCAGAATGAA
Source organism: Tylopilus aff. striatulus (assembly GCA_038094335.1). Taxonomy (NCBI): domain Eukaryota; kingdom Fungi; phylum Basidiomycota; class Agaricomycetes; order Boletales; family Boletaceae; genus Tylopilus; species Tylopilus aff. striatulus. The sequence goes on along the minus strand of JBBPTY010000144.1, from coordinate 12,001 downwards.
ACAAAGTGGCCAGAACATGCAACGACGACGCCGCCGCCCGAGGAAAGAGCAATGGACGTGTTTTCTGAGTCACATTCTTCATGGATTGTCCACTTGGACAGCTGGGACCCATTAGTAGAGTCAAAGGATTGTATTGTATGATCGCGGGAAGCTACAATAAGTTGTTTGGCATCGGCAGACCAGGTGATGACAGTCGATGGGTGGTTGGGGAGCGGAAATTTGATGGAAAATAGCTGGTCGCCGTTATTGGCGTCGAAAATGCAGGTTGAGTGAGTCGAGACATTTTCGCCGGAGGCAGTCGCGAGACGGTCGCCGTCAGGCGAGAACTTGACTCCAGAAACAACACCTCCGTGTCGAAGTGGTCCGACGACTCTGTCTCCAGTCGAGATATCCCAGATACTTGCTTCCTTCTTGTCAGTCCCGGTCGCGAATCTCGTGTTGTCAGGTGACACATCAACCGCTTTCACTTCTTCCCCACCCGCCACCTCCACCTTTTTTTCTCGCAGCTCGCCATCAAATACAATCGCTCCTTCCACAGCTCCACATACAACCCATTCCCCATCCTTCGAGACCGAAATCGAGTACACATTTAGTCTCGTCTGCTGTCCAACTTCTATTCCGTCAACTGCTTGACGCCGCCGCAGTGCATGGCGCGTCCCCTCAAAATAATGCTTTCCATCAGGATGGAAAGCAACAGCCCATACCGTATCACTGCCTCCTTCAGCAATGACTTTCGCATGCTCTAACAGAACCATGAGCCTATGCATCCCTCGAGGAATCAGCATGCGCCTGGCTTCGTCGTCGACATATTCACCGATAGTCAGTTGCACGTCGCTGTCGAGATGGAGGTATGGAGGAAAGCGAAACTCGTCGTAAGCAGCAGGCTTCCTGATGGACGTCTATTTATTCGGTTTATAAAGCGCCTCGTATTCCGGGCGTCTGGCGTGCCTTCCTCTGATCCCACTCAGGTTTGTGTCGACCTCAACCGCTGTTTTACAGAAGAGGTACTCGTCATGCAAGTGGTACACCTCATCCCACGACACAATCATGCCGGCTAATATGGCGACCAATGAGCACGGCGGGAAATTTCTCGAACAAGAAAACGACCGGCCAAACAGGGTCTGTGTGCCCTTTTTATTTCCACTCTATGCGCACTTCGGTCGCCAATAGTAGCATTACTCACAGGAAGATTTCCTATGTCTGAGTCGTTCTGGTCCTTGAAAACTCGGATCACGAAATAGTACGGAGCGCAAAATCATCCTCGGGAATGCCACTTTCGTTGGTGATGCTACCAGCTCCGGTCTCCTTGTTAGTGCAAACAACCTTCACACTCCCGAGGTCGCGAGTTGATTATATTCTGCAATTTTTCGCATCGCCAGGAGCAGTTAGTGCATCGCCGAACGACAGGAAGGGAGAGAGGTGATTGCATAGCCGAGCCCATTGTTCAGCGTAGGTGAACCGTTCAGTCCCTCTATGGGTACAACGGTCTTAACGAGTCGATCTGTTCTGCTTTTGATAGTGAACATGGGGCAGTCAAGCGGAACGTTTCTACGCGAGCCTCCTTCATGTATCATCCACTCGGATAGTTTCGACGTAATAGTAGAGTCGAAGCATAAGAGTGTTGTCGCAGGAGGCAACGAAGAGCTGTGTATCGTCGGCAGACTAGGTGATGGACGTCGACGGTGACACGGGCCGACAGAAACTAGCCGATCGCCATTGTTGGCGTCGAAAACGCAGATAGTGTGATGGGAGACGTCGATTGAGTCCGAGGTGGTCGCAAGGCACTGTCTGTTGGGTGAGAACATAACGCCCCCGACGATGTCGTTATGCTGGAGGGGTCCGATGAGTCCTTTCCTGGTGGTGGTGCATAGATATACCAGATGTTCACTTGGTTCTCGCCAGTCCCGGTCGCAAATCTCGTGCTGTCAGGTGCGACGTCGACCAATACGGATGCTCTTTCCTCCACCTCCCCTCTGTTCTCGCAGGTTGTCGTCGAACACAACTGTGCCTCCCCTATACAATCCACACACAACCCACCTCCCATCGCGTGAGACCGAGACCCCAGCGATGACCAGCTGTTTCTGCTGTCCATCCCCTTCTCCATTCGTAACCCGTCGTCATCGCAAGCTATCTCGTGTCCCCTCAAAATAGTGCTTTCTATCGGAGTGAAACGCAACTGCCCATACCGTACCAGGGTCACTGTCAATAATCACGTTCGTGTCCGCGTTGTCATCTAACCGAAAGGTGAGCCCTCAGCAACAATCCTTCGACGACCACTCACAAAGCTTTGTCGTCGACGTTGCCGTTCGTCCTTGTGTGTCACCATCGGCCATACTATCCAGCAGGTTTTCTCATGAAGCTGTCTCTTGGTCTGAGTCGTGTCCTAGGCGCTCATCGCTTTGATGGCTCGGACCACTGCGGTTCATCAAACAAGAGAATGACCCCAAAAGAGGTCTGCTATGCTGCCTACACAAGGCTCGGAGGATGGCACGTTCCATGCCTTTTGTGCGACTCGGATGCCATTAACAGGCTGGTTTTCTGTGATGCCGGTCTCTTTCGGGGAACATACGTCGGTTACAATAGCGACACAACGAGCCCCATCATCATTTGCGGCATGTGTGCCATGCCCTGGGCTCTTGCCACTGGCTCACGCATCCTTTGTCGGTGCAGTCATGTTCCTTGTTCCGGGAACCCACAAAGAGGACTGAGATCGCGAACAGGTGAGGTCATATCAGTTCTCGCGTCGGTATGACAAGTCCTCGAGGCATTATGGTGGGCACAACACTGAACAGGAACATAATGCTATGAAAACAAAAGCAGCGGCATGACCGACGTCTTCCACGGCGCTCAGGTGGATCGACTAATTGCCTTTTGTTACTGGGATTGCCATTGGTCGCGTTTGAACGTGGCTCATCTGAGCCGAGACCATTGAAGCATCTGTATCTTCCATAGATTGCAGCATGTCCATGGTATAGAGAGCAGATACAGTGGGCTTAATTCGTCCTACAGAGATTAGCGTGTTTATGATACAAATGGACACGAGCGAGTAGAGACTGTTCGATCAGGGCGTCTGTGCAGTCGTCCAACGGATTTGGTGCGTTTCCTTTATCTCATCGTCATGCAGTGTCGACAATGTTCCAGTGTTGAATGATGTCCATCACGACCTAATATACTGTATGGCAGCCACTATAATATATGGATAAGTGATTCCAAGGTATGCAGAGTCAACCAGTCAAGACATAATCAGCAGTCATAAATAAGCCTTAGTGAAGTTTGACGTTGCATATTCAAGTCGGAATCCACAGCCTGCACGGAGGTATCCACAAGCTAATATCCCTAGTGTCCATCTGAGGCTGGGGCGTTCGCAGTTTGACCTGCCTTGTTCGAGGCTTGAAGTGTAGTTGTGCTGGTATGGCGCCCAAGACAACAAAACAGACATGGCGGTGGAGAGAGCAGGCAGGATGTCCGCGGTTCGTCCTGTAAACAATAATCAACCAAAGTATTATAAGCGATGCGAGGAATGAAACATACGTCGTCACTGAAGTCCAGGGCAGTTCGCTGAGCCGGGCTGTCAGAGACCCGTGTGATCAAAGAAATCCGTATGAACACTCACCCGTAGCTTCGCAGCAGCCGGGGCTATCACCGAAGGTCGGTTTGGTCGGGATGCCCACGTTTGGGGTGAGCCCGTCTGACAGGGAGGTTCGGATGGTGCTCGAGTACGAAGGATAGCCCGGGAGGCGGTTGAGTGAGACAATGGATGGCGAGCGGTATCTTCCAGAGGTGTTTTTTCTGGCGTTGGGTTGCGGATCCGTCGTCTGGACCACCCAAAGAGAGTTCTGAGGTGCCTCGGGTCGACTTGGCTCGGGATAGGTGGTTGTGATTGAACTGCAGAGAGTGGTGGCCCCCCGAGTTCGACGGGATCTTGGCCTGACACTGGAGAGGGAGGCTGCCACGTTGTCAACACGAGGTAAACAGCGATGCAGTCCTACTCACCTCGTCCAAGTCAAACCCAGCTGCGGATGCACCTTTCGCCGGCACTGCCATCTGGAATCACAGTCAATGAGATATTTCGTGGGATGGCTCGTATTGCATCATACTTCAAGTATGTCTTCCCCATCACCTGTCTCCTGTGAAGCATCCACATGCGGTACGTCGGGCGACTGGGTGGATCGATCAGCTGGTTCCAATGTCACATAGTGCAACCACATTACTTTTGGCTCCTTTGGAGCACCGGGTTGCTCTTGAATGTCTTTCGGACTCGTGTCCTGAGCAAATGAAGTACGTCATTCAATACCAAGGACCGAAAGTAAGAACCACATACGTCCTGAAGTTTGACAGATTTTGTGTGCATGTGAAGATGAGTCATCAATAGTCCCAAACCGAAGACTTGGATACGTACCGTGGTTTGAAGGTATGCAGCCGAGAGAACATGGCTGAGGTCCCAAATGATAGTTCGAGTCGAGTCGTAGGACCCAGTCACGAGGCGGTCACCTTGGGGGGAGAAGGCAAGAGACCATGTATTGTCACTATCTTTGATAATGCCAAGGTGGGAGCGTGTCGATGTGTCCCAGAATGAGACAAAACGGCCAGAGCATGCAGCAATGACACCCCCGCTCGGGGAGAGAGTGATAGACATATAATCTTGACAACATTCTTCATGGATTGTCCACTTGGACAACTGGGACCCGGTAGTTGAATCGAAGGATTGTATTGTATTGTCGCGCGAGGCGACAAAAAGTTGTTTGGCATCGGCAGACCATGTGATGGGAGTCGATGGATAGTCGGGGAGTGGGAATTTGATGGAAAATAGCCAGTTGCCATTGTTGGTGTCGAAAACACTGGTCGAGTGACCCGAGACATCATCTGGGCTTGTGGCCGTGGCGAGACGTTCGCCATCGGGCGAGAACTTGACTCCAGAAACACGATCTCCATGTTGGAGTGGTCCGACGACTCTGTCTCCAGTCGAGATATCCCAGATACTTGCTTCGTTCTTGCTAGTCCCAGTCGCGAATCTCGTACTGTCTAGTGACACATCGACCGCATTCACATACTCCCCACTCGCCACCTCCACCTTTTTCTCTCGCAGCTGGCCATCGAATACAATCGCGCCCTTCGAGTGTCCACATACAACCCACTCCCCGTCCTTCGAAACCGAAATCGAGTACACATTTAGTCTTGTCTGCTGTCCAACTTCTCTTCCATCCACTACCTGACGTCGCCGCAGTGCATCGTCCGTCCCCTCGAAATAATGTTTTCCATCAAGATGGAAAGCGACAGCCCATACCGTACCACGGCCACCTCCAGCAACGACTTTTGCATGCTCTAACAGAGCCGTGAGCCTCAGCATCCCTCAAGGAATCAGCGCGCACCTGGCTTCGTTGTCGACATATTCACCGACAGTCAGTTGCACGTCGCTGTCGAGATGGAGGTATGAGGGAAGGCGAAACTCGTGGTAAGCAGCAGGCTTCCTGATGGACGTCTATTTATTCGGTTTACAAAGCGCCTCGTGTTCCGGGAATCTAACGTGCCTTCCTGTGATCCCATTCATGTCTGTGTCGATCTCAACCGCTGTTCCACAGAAGAGCCACTTGTCGTGTGGGTAGTACTCCTCATCCCACGACACGATCATGCCAGCTAATATGGCGATCAATCAGCACGACGGGAAACCTTTTGAACCAGAAAGCGACCCGCCAAACAGGGTGTGTGGCCCTTTTCATTTCCACTCTATGCGCACTTCGGTCCCCAATAGTAACATTACTCACAGGAAGATGTACTATGTCTGAGTCGTTCTGGCCCTTGAAAGCTTGGATTGATCACAAAACAGTACGAAGCACAATCATCCTCGGGAATGCTATCCTCGTTGTTCATGCTACCAGCTCTGGCCTCCTTGTCAGTGCAAACAACCTTCACACTCCCGAGATAGCGGGTGGATGATATTCTGCAAGTTTTCGTCGCCATGAGCAGTCAGTGCATCGCCGGACGACAGGAAGGGAGGGGTGATGGCATAGCCTAGCCCACTGTTCTGCGTAGGTGAACCGTTCAGTCCCTCTACGGCTACAACGGTCTTCACGAGTCGATCTATTCTGGTTTTGATAGTGAACATGGGGGAGTCAAGCGGAATGTTTCTACGCGAGCCCCCTTCAATTCTGGATCAGCCTTTTCATGTATCATCCACTCGGATAGTTTGGACCTAGTAGTGGAGTCGATGCATAAGAGTATTGTCGCGGGAGGCAACGAAGAGCTGTGTACCGTCGGCAGACTAGGTGATGGACGTCGACGGTAACACGGGCATGAGATTTTCGAAAACGCAGAGAGTGTGATGGGAGACGTCGATTGAGTCCGAGGTAGTCGCGAGGCACTGACCGTTGGGTGAGAATATAACGTCCCCGACAATGTTGTCATGTTGGAGGGGTCCGATGAGTCCTTTCCCGGTGGTGATGCATTGATGTGCCAAATGTTCACTTGGTTCTCGCCAGTCCCGGTCGCGAATCTCGTACTGTCAGGTGCGACGTCGACCAATACGAATATTCTTCCCTCCACCTCCCTTCTGTTCTCGCAGGTTGGCGTCGAACACAACTGTGCCTCCTCTACAATCCACACACAACCCACCTCCCATCGCGTGAGACCGAGACCACGGCGATGACCTGCTGTTTCTGCTGTCCATCCCCTTCTCCATTCGTAACCCGTCGTCATCGCAGGCCATCTCGTGCCCCTCAAAATAGTGCTTTCTATCGGAGTGAAAACGCAACTGCCCATATCGTACCAGGGCCACTGTCAATAATCACGTTCGTGTTTGCGTTGTAGTCTGACCGAAAGGTGCCGGTGAGCCCTCAGCAACAATCCTTCGGGACGACCGCTCACCAAGCTTTGTCATCGATATTGCCGCTCGTCCTTGTGTCACCATCAGTTATGCTATCCAGCAGGTTTTCTCACGAAGCTGTCTCTTGGTCTGAGTCGTGTTTAGGGTGCTCATTGCTTTGATGGCTCAGACCACGGTGATTTATCAAACGAGAGAATGACCTCCAAAGAGGTCTGCTATGCTGCGTACGTGAGGCTTGAAAGATGGCGCGTTCCACGTCCTTTGTGCGACTCGGCTGTCATCAACAGGCCGATTTTCTATGATGCCTGTCTCTTTCGGGGAACTTATGGTCACAATAGCAACGCAGCGAGCCCCATCATCGATTGCGTCATGTGTGTCGTACCCTGGGCCCCTGCCACTGGCTCATGCATCCTTTGTCGGTGCAGCCACGTTCCTTGTTCCAAGCACCCACAAAGAGGACTAAGATCGCAAACAGGTGATGCCATATCAATTCTCGCGTCGGCATGACAGGTCTTCGAGGCATTATGGTGGGCACGACACTGGACATGAACATAGTGCTGCTATGAAAACAGAAGCAGCAGCATGACTGATGTCTTAGTGACAGTTTGACGTTGCACATTCGAGTTGGGGTTCGAAGCTTGCATTGTGGTGTCCACAAGCCAACATCCCTAGTGTCCGTCTGAGGCTGGGGCGTTTGCAGTTTGACCCGCCTTGTTTGAAGCTTGAGGCGTAGATGTGCTGGTATGGCACCCAAGGCAACAAAACAGCCATGGCGGTAGAGAGAGCAGGCATGATGTCCGCGGTTTGTCCTGTAAACAATAATCAGCCAGAGCATTATAAATGATGCGAGGGATGAAACATACGTCGTCGCTGAAGTCCAGGGCAGTTCGCTGAGCCAGGCAATCAGAGGCCCATTGCAATCGAATCAACCCATATGAACACTCACCTGTGGCTTCGCAGCAGCCGGGGCTATCACCGAAGGCCGATTTGGTCGTCGCGCTTTTGTTTGAGGTGCGCCGGTCTGACGGGGAGGTTTGGATGGTGCTCGAGCACGAGGGATAGCCTGGGTGCGAGTTGAATGATGTTGAGCTTACATCTCCATACGGAGTAGCACGTCGTAGATAGTGCTAACACATAGGAAGTTTGTTGCTCTGCTCACCTGAACTGTTAGAGTCGTTAAAACGATCTGCTCTATTGCAGTAGGACTTGTGGTCCTTATATATGTACAGGATTGGCGTATGTAAGCTGATTACTTAAGTAACTACCATATCCGTACTGTTGTATCACCTACTGTATTATAGGCGTTCAACAAATGAAACAATGGATGGCGAGCGGTATCCTTCAGAGGAATTTTTTCAGACATTGGATTGCGGACCCATCGTCTGAACCACCCAAGCAAAGTTCTGTGCTGCCTTGGGTCGACCTGGGGGCTCCCACTTGGGATAGGTGGTTGTGATTGAGCCGCAGAGAGTGGTGGCCCTCCGAGTTCGATGGGACCTTGGCCTGACACTGGAGAGGGAGGCTACCATGTTGTCAACACGAGGTAAACAACGAGGTGGTCCTACTCACCTCGTCCAAGTCAAAGCCAACTGCGGACGCACCGTGTGCCGGCACTGCCACCTGGAATCACTATCAATAAGATATTTCGTGGGATGACTCGTGCTGCATCTTACCTCGAGTATGTCTTCCCCATTGCCTGTCTTCCGTGAAGCATCCGCATGTGGTGCATCGGGAGACTGTGGATTGATCAGCTGGTCCTGATGTCACATAGTACAATTATATTACTTTTGGCTCCTTCGGAGCACCGGGTTGCTCCTGAATGTCTTTCGGACTCATATCCTGAGAAAATGGAAATATGTCATTTGACATCAAAAACTGAAAGTAATGACCACATACGTCCTGAAGTCCGATGGATTTTGTGTGTGTGAATCATCATTACTCCCGAACAGAAGATTTGAATACGTATGATAGTTTGAAGGTACGTATCTGGGAGAACATGGTTGAGATCCCAAATGATAGTTCGAGTCGAATTGAAGGATCCAGTCACGAGGCGGTCACCTTGGGGGGAGAAGGCAAGAGAGCGTATCTTCTCTGTATCTTCGACAATGCCAAGCTGGGAGTGTGTTGATGTGTCCCAGAATGAGACGAAACAGCCAGAGCATGCAGCGATGACACCCCCGCGCGGGGAGAGAGCGATGGACATACGATCTTGATGACATTCTTCATGGATTGCCCACTTGGATAGCTGGAACCCAGTAGTTGAATCGAAGGATTGGATTGTATTATCGCGGGAGGCAACGAAAAATTGTCTGGCATCAGCAGACCAGGTGATGGGGGTCAATGGAGCATAGGGGAGTGGGAATTTGATGGAAAATAGCTGGTTGCCATTGTTAGTGTCGAAAACACTGGTCGAGTGATCCGAGGCGTCATTTGAGCTTGTGGCAGTGGCGAGACGTTCGCCGTCGGGTGAGAACTTGACTCCAGAAACAGGACTTCTGTGATGAAGTGGTCCGACGACTCTGTCTCCAGTCGAGATATCCCAGATATTTGCTTCGTTCTCGTCAGTCCCGGTCGCGAATCTTGTACCGTCAGGTGACACATCAACCGCATTCACATCCTCTCCGCTCTCCACTTCCACCTTTTTCTCTCGCAGCTGGCCATCAAACACGATCGCTCCTTCTACAGCTCCGCATACAACCCACTCCCCATCCTTCGAGACCGAAATTGCATTCACATCAAGCCCCGTCTGCTGTCCAACTTCTCCGTCAACTACTTGACGTCGCCGCAGTGCATAGCTCGTCCCCTCAAAATAATGCCTGCCATCAGGATAAAAAACAACAGCCCATACCGTATGGCCGCCACCTTCAACGACGACTTTCGCATGCTCTAACAGAAGCGTGAACCTCAGCATCCCTTGAGGAATCAGCACGCACCTGGCTTCGTCGTCAACATATTCACCAATTGTCCGTTTCGCGTCGCTGTCGAGATGGAGGTATGGAGGAAAGTGAAACTCGTCGTAAGTAGCAGGCTTCCTGATGGACGTTTATTTAATTTGGTTTACAAAGCGCCTCGTGTTCTGGGCGTCTAGCGTGCCTTCCGGTGATCCCCCTCAGATTTGTATCGATTTTTACAGAAGAAGTCCTCATCGTGCGAGTAGTACTCATCCCACGACACGATCATGCCGGCGAATATGGCGACCAACGAGCACGACGGGAAACTTCTCGAGCGAGAAAGCGACCCGCCAAACAGGGACTGTGACCCTTTTCATTTCCACTCTATGTACACTTCAGTCGCCAATAATAACATTACTCGCTAGAAGATATCCTACGTACGAGTCATTCTGGCCCTTGAAACTTGCACTGATCACGTAACGGTACGGAGCAAAATCGTCCTTGGGAATGCCTACCTTCGTTGTTCATACTGCCAGCTCCGGTCTCCTTGTCCATGGAAACAACCTTCACGCTCCCGAAGTCACGAGTGATGATATTCTGCAAGTTTTTGCGTCCCCATGAGCAGATTTGAGTTGTTCTTGGTGCAATGATACCAATACGGCCTGGCCTCTGCTGCTTTTGTGATCCTGTACACTCTCGAGATGTGCCAGAATGCACAGGGAAATGTGGAAACTAACGTTGACGAACGATCCAGTATAGACAGCGATAATTACTTGTAAATTAGCATCTGTTGTCCCTGCAGTAATTGACTAGCTGTGGGTGTCTCTCATGACGCGAGGGTGATTTATGCGTTCCGCCAAAATGGCCTCTGTCACTACAACAAATCCATGAAGGTACTGCAATGTGATAGAAGGGACGTTCCCGTTCAAGAGATTCCAGCTGCAAACGAATGTCAGCTTGAGTGTCTAAGGACAAGAAAGTGGCCTCATAGTATGGGCTACTCACATCGACAGGTCTCGTCTTACATGGGGTTCCGATAGGGTCACCTCCTAAAGACGGAGCGGCCTTGGACGGTACGTCGGATGTCCCGGCAGTCTGGGGATGTTTCCCAGACGACACAGCGGCGAGAGGTTTTGTCTTGTCTGGGGCTTTGACAGGACTGCCTTCGGGAGATATACCAGTGGCGGCTTGGGACAGTTTTCTGGACAACGCAGGCCAAGAGGTGCCTCTGGCCTTCTCTGGTTTCGTCTGTGAATCTTAATATAAGCTGGTATACGATCTGCAAAACAGAACAAACATTCCGCGTGCTGAATGGCACTCATTGCAACCACTCGCTGAGGTGATCGATTAAACACCGCTCTCTCAAATGTACAAGGAATGTGCTTACTCTTTGCTGTCGGGGAGGGGAAAATGTCGAAGGGCGCTCGGAGGATACCAGTTTCGTTTGTGGTCTACTCGTCTGAGGAGAGTCTCCAGGACGAACCTCCATTTTTTTAGGATCACGACCGCCCCTTTTCAGCATGTTTCTGAACCATCCCGTGCCGGCTCGAGATCGGTTTCCGTTGAATGGCTCAGTATTTAGTCGTGGGTCAGACAACTTGCGTCCAACAGACGTGGTCGCCAGCACATTCGGAGGCAAGCGCCGGTGGCCTGGGGAGTAGGGTAACCCACTGCCTTTGGGGCCCTTGCGTAACACTGGAGACGGGGCCTGTCTCATGTTGTCAACGAGGTCAACAAGACTGTCGTACCCGCTCACCTCATCCAAATCAAACCCAGGAGTGGATGTACTCTGTGCCAGAATCGCTGTCTACGATCACTGTCAGTGAATGTCTAGTGGGAAGAGCCGTACGCAATTATACCTCAAGTGTGGCATTCCCTACATCCATGTTGCCTGTTTTCCCCTTCGAAGGACCAACATGTGATGGGTTGGTTGGCTGGAGTACAATCAATTGGCGGGTCCGGCAAATGTCGGAAAGCACAAGTAATTTACCACTGTCTCGCCTTGAGGGTCAGGTTGCTCCTCAACACATTTCAAACTTGCATTCTGGACAATAGAATGAGAACGTTACGCAAGGTGAATAACAGAAATAGGCAACTACGTACGTCCTAGCGCCGACAGAGTTTGTGCGCATATGAAGATGAATCATCATTGCTCCCGAACAGAAGATTTGGACACAGACCGTAGTTTGAAGATATGCAGCTGGGAGAACATGGCTGAGGTCCCAAACGACGGTTCGAGTCGAGTCGAGGGATCCAGTCACGAGGCAGTCACCTTGGGGGGAGAAGGCGA
>JBBPTY010000143.1:0-27612 GCA_038094335.1 Tylopilus aff. striatulus | reverse complement strand
CGTGCACATATACACACACACACACACATATATATATTAGCGTCATGCCGCTTCGATCCGAGGCTCGCGCGCCGTCCGATGCATCCACGTTGGCCACTGTGGAGTCTGTCAGGGCCATATCGCACATGCCGAAGCTCCATATGGTGGTCCTACGTCGCTTGTGTGCAACTTGATGTCGCCACCCCCTTGACCTATGTCGCCTCGCGCTTTTAGATCACAGGTTTACGCAAGCCTGGGGCTCGCAGAGAAAACTTCGTGCGCTCTTTTTTCGGGTTCCCTGAGGCAGCTACCCCGAAAAGGGAGTCCGACTCGGCACATTCGCCAGCGGTCTCACCAAACCCGTTGATACCCACCCCTGAGAAGCGTGCGCGTGATCGCCCACAGTGCTATCTTTGTTTTTCCTGACATCGATACCAACAAACTCGACGCATCACGGTCAATGTTCACCATTTTGTGACCTTCTTGTGCTCAGGTGAGCGCACAAGTCTAGCAACCAGACCGGCTTAAAGAGGACAACTGGCAGCCCCCCCCCCCCTGGCTCTTAGTATGATCTGGCCAACAAACTGGCAGACATGATCCCTGAACACTTAGCCTTTCTCGCCACGGATGTATGTCAACAAAAACGTGCCGTAGCTACATAAGAAACAAAGGGGGAATGCAGGCCCGTCAGGACAAACCACGGCGAGCATACTCTACATCGACATCGTTCCTTCATACATTGCCCTCGAGTCTCACGGGTCTCAATGGAAGACAAACTTTCTAGATTCTCAATGCTATTCGAAGTGAACTTGGGAACATCGTCTTTGTGGGTATCTACGATTCAACAGCATTGAATCAGTGGAATCAAAAGGGTTTGTTCACAGTCAATCGCAAATACACGTCTAGGTCCATGTCCGTGTATGTATAAAGCAATTGTCCAGCTCTCGTTTTTCGTTTACTGCTGCGAGCTCAAACGGGGATGGTGCCTGATAACCTAAAGTCCCTGCTGCTGGCGCCAACAGAGAACGTGATCGCGCCACTCGGCTTCGCCCACCCCTGACGGACAACATCCCAGATTGACAAGTCATACCGGGAGAGCGTGATTGACGCTTGGGTTGTCTGACCAGGCCACAGAGCAACGTTTGTGAAGCCTTTCAGGATCGACGGGGGCTCCATCGCTGAGGCGGGGTGGTGGAGGTAGAGTTGGGGGACCTAAAGTGAAGGTTAGCTTGGTTGTTCGATGCACAGAAACATCTAATTTACGTCGCCGCCGTAGTAGGAACCTGTATTGGTCACATCGAATGTCACCTGGAACGCAGGCATGTGAAGCCTAGTAGTAAGACAACGATCGTCAGGTGAAATCTTTTGCTAGGGGTAAGAGGACATTACCAGAGGGCAGTGGTCGAACCCTCAGCAATGGGCGTCGCGCCTCCATTTGCCCAGTTGTCAATAAGGTATGTCTCGGGGGTGTCCATGGAAGCAATGGGAGTGATTGCAAGATTAGAGTAGTTGAAAGTTGAATAGCTCAAGCCAAAACCAAATTCGTAGCGGGGAGTGATGTTTTTCTAGCAAACCGAGTGAGGAACATCACCTGTTTATAGTCACACCTCTGGTACTTACAGCGTCGAACCAGCGGTAATCAATGAAAAGCCTTAAGGTGTCGTGAACCTCACATTCATCGTATAGGCGTGGGGGACGTACCCTTCACTGTAGTTGATTTGCAAGATCTCGGTTCCTCCGCCACCCAAGGTAAGTTGAGCAGAATAATCACTGACGTTCTTCGCAATCGTATACGGTAAGCGTCCGGATGGGTTCCAGTCACCGTACAGGACATTTGCAATCGCAGTGCCTGCTTCATTTCCACCAAGGCTGGCCCAGACGATCTAAATCGATAGGTTAACGACAACACAAATAGATATTGATAAAGGGGTACTGACGGCAGTGACATTCGGGTGCTCGACCCAAGGTTCAAGAATGAGAGGCCCAACGCTATTTGTAACGACGATCGTGTTGTTGTTGTGAGCCGCAACGGCAAGGATAAGATCGTCGCCGTTGTTCCAAGCTGTCAGATTCCGTCGGTCTCCGGCGTTGTCGTCCACAGTGATATAGGCCTGTATCGGGGGGTTGTTAGCAACGTACAAGTAGCGCAAATCGTATTTCGCACCTCTCCGGAGTCCGAGTTCACAAAAACAATGGCAACCTCTTGACCGACAACTGCGCTCGCCGCGGCCTTCAGATCCCAGTCATCAAAGTCCCATGAGAAGATGGTTTGATCGATTTTGGCACGATATTGAATGGCTTCGTATGGCTGCCGGCACAAAGAGCTCAGTCCAATCAGATTCATGCAACGTTGTAATCGGACTCACAGAGACGAGGTACATGAATCTATCCGTGCTTTAAACCTAGTTAGCAAGCACACGAGGATCGATCTGAGTCAAACACATACCCAGATCCCCAGCCCATGGCGAGAACACCAGTTGGGTTACCACCTTGGTCCGGATACTCGTTCGGCCCGGAAATTGGAGCCCCCGCATCACTTCCAACCAAGACGATGCTCTTGGGCTTGTTCAACGGCAGTACGCCCTCGTTCTTAAGAAGAACAATACCGCCAGTGGCCACCTCCTTGACGATTTCACAATGATCGCTCTGAGCATTAACTTCAAGATTGATAGGATCATAAAGTTTCCACGAGTTGATGGTCGTTGGTGGATAGTCGCTGTCCTGGTGCATGTAATACCACGCAGCAACAATGCGTGTGGCCATGTCATCGAGACGAGCCATCGAGATAGTGTTATTCATGACGAAGGCAGTCAAATTTCCACCGAAGTAAGAGGTGCCCGAGTCAAAAGTTATGTCTCCAGGCATAGTCATCTTTAAAAGAAAGAAAGAAAATCAGCCAAACCCTAGATTAAGAATAGGATTTCACGGACATCAAGACCAGCCACGGCTGACAGGGTGTTTTCGGTTGAAGACCAATCTGACATGACGACTTTTGGAGTCTCAGTGAATGAGCTCGACTATGTAATAAAGGGTGCTCACAGCCCTGGAATCCAAACTCTCTCTTCAAAATATCGTTCAGAGTTTTGTTATTGTTGCAGGCATACGTATTATTGATGAGGTCTGAAGTAGGTGTTAGAGCACTAACGACACTCAGCTGAAGGACACCAACTATAGCTGCACATGACTGCAGATACGCCAGCCATCACGGAACGCATAAACGGTTGGGCGTAGATCTCATGTTGGGTCCTGTCATCGACATTAGACGACTCTTGGGTGCGCATCCACTCTTGCTCGCTGCCAACATTAGAGTAAATGAATACTAATTCCACGAAACGTTGGGAAAACTCAACTTGTTGATGTAATGCTTCGCGGTAGCCTGAACACCAGCAGATTGTAAGCCAAGGATGGTTTCGTATGCAGCTTCTCCACTAAGGTATGGGTCGGCACCGAAGCCTTCCCAGTTGCGCCCACCCTGAGCGACACGTCCCATATTCATCATGGGACCGAGGGCAATGTTGACACCCTTGGCCTTGAATTCCTGGCCCATTGCTTGTCCACGGGCCCGAATAAAGGCACGGTTCCATCTACAGCAGAAAATATTGAGTGCACTATACGGTGAAGCTGCGGTTGGAGTAACACACGTTGACGCAGCAGTTATGCCTGCGGGAAACGCGGTGACCAACTCAGCAAAGCGGACACCGAGGGGCGAGTCCTAGGATCTGGTGTGAGACGGACATTTGAGTGTGCGAGAGCAAACTCACTTGGAGACAAAGACCTGGGAAGGCACCGACTGCAGGTATATTTCCAACACAAGGGCCATTTGCCCAACCGACGCCAGTGGTGATATTAACCTTTTGTTGGATTGTATAGTTGGAAATCTACAACACGCAAAGCTAAGTGAGGACACAAGAAGCCAGGCCAAGATTAGGAACAGAACAGACGAACCAATGCTTGAGCCTTGGAATACGCGAGTTCCCATGCAGGTGCAAAGTCGGGAACAATGAGTGGGTCTGGGCTGACTGGAGGAGGGTATAATGGGTCAGTCGCAGGGAATACTGGAGGCTCTGGGGGGACTGTAGGTGTGGGGTATGGGGTAAAAGGGTATGTCGAAATTGGGAGACTCATTGGCCCGCTCTGAGTTTTGGGGCTCGAGGACGGGGACGAAGTCGCTGCTGAAGAGCTCGGGCTGGAAGCGGACGAGCTTGGGGCGGTGGTGGAAGGGACGGAGGACGTCGAACTGCCTGAACTTGTGCCTGAAGATGCGGATGAAGACGTGTCCGCGTTCGCAAGGAGGCACGGTGCGCATAGCAGCAGCAAGGACAGGCTGAGGAATTTTTGGGCCATCTCTGTGAGAGGGACGAGAGCGGTCAAGGAAGACGGCTATCATGGGGGGGTATTTATATAAGAGTTAGTGGAATGTAGAACGGTCTTATGACGAAGCGGATCAATTATTATGGCGATTACGTTCACCATGTCACTTGGGAATTTGTGTCCTCTAGAGGGATGTTGTAACAAAGTGTGGTCCCCGGGTCAGCGCTTCAGCAGGCCACTACCTTGAACCACTTTTTCACCAGCTTTCAAAGAACAGAATTATCAAAAACCGAGTAGTAATGTTGTGTGACACAGGTCGACTCGATCTCCGCTCAACCGACAAATTGCATTTGACATTGCTGCCAACTCGCATGTCCACTAGCCAACTTTACGTCAGTCCTGGGGGTGTTGGAGTTTCCTGTTCAGCGACTCCCCAACGGATACGCACTTTGTGGCAAGTTCTGCTCTAAACTGGGCGATTCCAGCTTGGTTACTATGCAGGCGTTTGCTGCGGCGTTCCTCTCGATCCCCGCATCTCCATTAGGGTGGGGTATTCTTACACGTTGATGCGTTCTCATAGCTTTGGCTTCCCCAGCTTTTTTGATGGCCTCACCCGTAATGCGGCTCGTCCTCAGGCTACTTCATGCCAGCTAGCATCGCGGGTTAAGACATTACGACAAGTTCTTCCAAGCACTTTTTCTTGCTGTCCAGCTTTGGAAAGGAAGTTACGTAGTGTACAAGTATGCTGAGCGAGTCACATGATGCGCAGTTACAGCCGCGTCTCGCGTTCAACTCTCATCATTCACACAACTTTTTCCCCTCTCAACGCTGTGCTCTCCTGGGAACCCTCCATGAGGTTCGTAAAGTATGGATTGAAAATAACTCACTAGTGAATTTCCTCACTCTCACACTGACGGCATCTGTAACTCAACATGTAAGCTGTTGCAGCCAAGTGTATGCGGTCACTCCGGTTCAGAGTTGACCTATGTCATATTGCAGGTCCTGCTCTGTTCTGACTAGGCCTCAAACTGACTGTTTTATGTGGTTGTTTCTTTGTCGTTTCTAATCTGAGCCCATCACTTTGCCTTTGCTACCTCTGATTGCAACACTCGCAGTCGGCTTCTACTCCTCATGCCGTCAATCTTCCGTTTGATCATCTGATCTGCGTGCTTACACATCATCTTGAAACCTTCCCAGTAATCAAACAAAAGTAACAGGCGGCACTTCGCTGACATGCATCGATATTTTTTCCGACAACTTTTTGGATGGTGACATGATGTGGCAGTGGTGGATCTTGGCCGAACTAGAGGGGAACTGCGTGGAGCGAGTTGCTACCTCGCCGTTGTCGAAACAGTCGGCCGCTGCATTTTGCTGCAAAATCATTCCGCATCCGTTTTCGAGTTCTCTCGTCCGGCTCCGTCTACGGTGTGAATAGTACTCCCACCCTACCCACGAGTAGCTAACTCATCAGTAATATTCTTTCTGTCCTACTTTGAGCAGCTTTCGTACAACCTGAATCCAACTGATAATTAATAGACCGATTCTATACAACTGGGTTTAGCGTGTACAAGTATAAAGTATTTGCACATACGACGTCAACTATCTATTTAATGGCGCACCATTTCCACGTGTTCCGACGATCAGCTGAGCCCAAGGTCTGAATCAAATGTGCATGGGCTGAAAGGTAGCTACTATCAAAGTCGACCTCAAAGCAATAGAACAACCTTCATCAGCATCATGAATCATGATGCGCTCGTCTTGAATTACACTAAACGAGGCCTAGGGTACTACATACACTTCTGATGACAGTGGTACGGTCGGTCACGGTCACTCCGGGCCTTGTGCGGCGAGCAACATCTCAGCGTACGAGTAAAATCATCTCATAGACTGAAAACATTAGATCACAGCCGAATCCTAGCCCGGGAGCTATCCTGAAGCAAAAGTTCACTTATTCTTATAACACGCTGACTCACCAAACCAACCCCCCGCGAGATGCTACAGTAATTAGCCTTCCTGTCATAGCTCCCGAGAGACCCGCCGCCCCAGCCCACACAATAGCGCTGGACAATACAGCACACCTTGCCGCCTACCCTTTTCGGGCTCGTATGGTATACATGCGGGCCTTGTCTTCTCTTCTCTCTTCTCCGTTCCGTCCACACCGTCGTGTTCCGGAACCTGCATTCGCTTTATCAAACGTCCGACGGCGTCGTACGCCTCGGCTGTGGTAACAAGTTGACTTGGATCAGCCATCATGTGAATGTGCAGGTGCAGGAACGTACCCGTCCGTGGGCCTTTCCTCTTCCCGTCGTCTTCGAGCGACGTTAAGCCATCGTAATACTCATAACTCAATTTCCGAAACGTCTCATCCGTCAGGACCCTGTCGCGTACGGAGCCTGGAACGACTCGTTCGTGAGAAAAGAGGCTTCGTATTGGGAAGAGATGACGTACTGTCTGTAGCTAGGGCCTGCAAAGTAGTGCTCGTTGCAAAAAGCACGCTGGCGCGTCGTTCCCTAAGTAAACCCAGCAGATTGTCGATAATTGGAACGCGTAGATCATCTGTTCGTACACGTCCTGTCAAACTAATGCACCACTTCCCAAGTTAACCATACCTTCTGTAAATAGGAGTTGCAAAGCTTCCATCGCAGTCCTCTGTACTCTCCGGTGAGGTAGACGCAAAGCTCTGACCACGTGAGGGACCAAGCTCGACATATCATGACTCGGAAGAACGCTTTTACCCTCGTCTGCAAATAAGTAAGTGGCACAATTATTAAATGAGCAAAAGGAGGAAGCAGACCGAATCTGGCGACGACCCGTAGGTAGTGTAATCCTGCATAAGAGCTTTCGTGTTCTTCTGAACCAACCATATCGCGCAGCACGTTCACAGCCCCAGCTTCCAAAACAGCAGTTCGCAAACGTTCTGTGAACATCAGTTTGTCAAATGTATTTCAACACAGGGTATGATACCCACCACATCTGAGGAGTTCAGACAAAACTTGCAAACCGTCCGCTCCACGCAGTCCATCAAACCAGCGACGCCGAAGCATGTCCACGATACTCAGGCAAGCACCAGTTTTGTCGCTGGACACCATTTCCGTCACACCGTCTGTCCGAATAAATAAAAACTAGCCTTGCTATGATCAACCAATGGGACCCACCGATCTTCACAAGCTGAGCCAACGCCCATGCAGCGAAAAGAGCAGTCGATTTATAGTGGAGCCGAGCGACTAGTACTTGTATTGTTTTCTCGCCTTTGATGGCTTCTGCCACATCCGCCTTGACTAATGTCACCTCAGTCATCCATCGAAGAGGGACATAATGATGCCGCACACCTAGGGTGTTTCCCAGGGCCACCAAAGCAAAGATAGCCCCTTCGCATTTGTTCGGGGTCTTGTCCTGAGCCTGTTTCGCGAGTTTTCGCAAGTAACCGTCTTGAGTCAACTCCTCTTGGATATCCCCTACAACAAAATCAATCATGAAAACGAAGACTCAATGTGCGACCGTACTATATGCTGCAAACTGGACCAACGCATCACAGACAACTTGCTTGGTCTCAGCAGAACACCGGTCGAGCATTTCAAGAAACGTGGAGAGCACTCCATAACGGCACATCACGTCCCGCAACTCATCTAGGTACATGTCAATGTTGCGTTCTCTCTTGATACTTTGGCAGACCTACTTTCTGGAAGGAGAGAGCAAAGTACACGGGTAGCCGCCGGCGCAACGAAGTCGTCGAATTTTTTGATCAGCTTGAGAAGAGTAGGGAGGGTGGACGCCACTCTCATCGTTGCCCTACCATCTTCTGCGCGACGTTAGCAGAGGAGCATGTAACATCAAGAACATGCGTACGGTGCTTTGCTAATCCATTGAGGACAGTCAACAAGGAGACGAGGGCGGGGCTGCCTGCAATGGTCAATGTTAACGGATCGTCGCTGAAATTTGAAGCTATGCCACACACAAGTTGAACAGAGTGCCACGGTAATGTCAGTGACTGCATCAATAGCGATGAGTCGTTGGGCGAGTTCGTCATCCACTAATGCAATATCATCAGAGGAAGTAGAATTGGGCTAGGAGTGTCGACCTACACTTTATTAACATGGATAGAGCTTGTGCACTGTGGAAAGCATCCGTCGAAGTCCCTTCCTCGTCCCTGGCGATGCGGCGTGTATCGCAGAGTCTGACTAATTCCTTCAAGTTCTCGTCGCTGATAAGACCATCTCTGAGGTCTTCTCGCTTGCAAAGGGATGGCATATACATGCACGCTCGTCGATGGTCTCTTTCATCCTTTAATAGCTCGGACACGTCTTTAGTGATTTCTTGGCGAAGCTGGTTACGGCCGGTCTCCGATGGCCAGTCCCATCCTAATTCGCAAAAGATGACTGCGGCGCGGAGACGCATCAACTTGTCCTTGCTGTGCAAAAAAGTGACCAGAGCTTGTTTTGCATCCTCATGGATGCTGATAACCTCCTTGCAGACATCTAAATATAGGCTGTCAACGGACCGAGCGAGATGTAAGCTATCAACTCACCGAAACTCGCCATGAAAGCTAGACGGTCAAGCGCATCCATGTTCGGTTGACTTCGTTTGAGATCTTCAAGCAACATTCGAACAGAACGTTCGTCGAAAAAATCTTTCTCCCACAAATCTGGCAGACTCTGAAGTCGTCGGTGACTCGTTACATCATTCCAAAACATAGGTTCCGGCCACCCCGACTTATCAGGATTTATGAAGATACGAGCAGAAGGCCTGTAGTTGTTCTTGAACAGCACGGAGACGTGCACCTTTTGTCCTGGCAGAATTATCCGGGGTTCGCCGAAATGAGGCCTAGCGACTTTAAGTTGACATCAAGAAGATGCTGCATAACTTCACCTTGAAGTTTGCATATCTGAGTTGCAGTACAGTAGACGGCTGAGAGGCAGCACTTCTAGCAACCACCATTGAAGGTGCAGCGAATCCTTGATGTGCTTGTCCAAGTCGTCGATTTTCCACATGACATCCGCAGCAAGCTCCATCTGTAGCCCAGCGTTCATGGCCTGACTCCGCATCCACAGCAACGGAATATCTCCAGACTGGAGCTTCTCGTTACGTCTGTTCCCACCTCCACTTGTAACGAATACGTTGGGATGAGGATCCCGGCCAACCAGTAATGGACTTACACATCTCCATGACACCCTGCAAACCAAACCTCCTTGATCCGCCCGTCATCTCTACAACTAGAGCTTCCACCATATACATACTCAGGGAGGAACTTGACGCGTCGCTCGTCCAAGGCCAGTGCGTGTCGAAAACGACAAATATGTTCACAGGAAGTTGTTGTGCATGGCAATGGTTTCCCTCTATTGAGACCAACAGACGACACGGTGTCCCTGTAAAGGACTAGGTTAAATAATGTCGAGACAGTCAGATTGGTGAAATGATGACTCACCATACCCCGACAAAATGTATATGAACGTTGCTTCGACAGAACGTTTTCTGGAACGTTTTCGCCAACTCCGTATACTTGGCTTTCTTTTTGGATTCCTTCGCTGGCCGACTGATAATACTCGCGGGCCTCGTCAAGCTCGGGTCGTCGTCGTCAGTTTTGGAGTACAGCTCGAATGCGCTGTGAGTGCGTCAGATGTGTACAAACGAGAGCAACGCCGTATATTTACAAAGGTATTTGTTCGTTGTTTCCCGGAAGAAGTAACCCAACCTTCAGACCAGTGATTAGTAGAAGAACACTTTGGTGGGAAACAGCCTCACTCGAGCGATCATACCTGCTAATGCCCGAACTTGATAGGCACCGCGCGAATATCCTGGGAAAGGGGTTGGATGTACGTTGCGTCGACACAACAAGACCTTACCAAATAGATAAATTCCATCTCCATCCTTGTAATTGTCTGAAAGCCATCGGTATGAGTCCATGATGACCTTGTGCAGGTTCCTATAATAGCGTTAGATCGTCCGGTGATTCGAAAACGAGAGAAAACCGCGCACCGGCCAAATGCCATGTCCATATTATTGGATAGCCAACGACTTAACGACGAACCATCAACCTTGGCAATCGTACCGAGTCCACTGCTGTAATACGTAAGTTGTTCATCAGTCTTGGAGATGTGACTGTAAAGCTCGACGATGTTGGTGTTCTACGAGACGAAAGCGTGGTCGTCAATTGAGCCAAGCAATGTAGACCTGACGAAAATTACCCTGGTCCCAAACCGATTAGACGTGCCGTCGATGCACACAACGAGGTTTCTTGCTACATGTTGCTGACAAGTGAATGTTTGAGGGGACCGGGTCAAGCCTTCATGGGCCATTGTCAACGTTGGGGTAACCGAAGGATCAATCTTGCGTCTTATAATGGAGTGAGTGCAGGTGGAAGCGGTGGGTGTAGGCGGAGCAAGCTACGGCGCATTGCACGGGCAATGAGGAAAACACGCGTTCGCAACGTGTCAACTGGGATAGGAGGTAAGACATCTCCTGCGTGGAAATGAGCGCTCGCCTCTTCGCCGTGTGGATGATGGAATGAGAGATCCGTAATGTTGCAACATGGTTTGATGTGGACTTTGAAGTTAACCGTCGGGTGGCGTCGCATGAGCTAATCTACACCTGAACCGATCTATTAACCGAGACCCCCTCTTACACTCAACGCTGACCCGAACATGCGCGCCTACTACTTTGACAACGTCCAGGGCGACCAACGCCTTGCCCACGACTCCGGTAAACCTGTCAGCGATAATGTCCTCGCTTCCATTGGCGTCCTCCACTGGCACATCCCACTCCCGGTTCCCACGACTGGCCAATACCCCAAAATCGACGCGATGGCTCGTGAGCGCGATTACAAGAACAGGGATGTTATCACCATCACCAAGGAGGGTCTCGGAGATCTTTACGAAGCAAAGATCAAGAGTTTCTTTGAAGAGTGCGTCTTGCGTCGCTACGCTACCGATACCTGGGAACCGAATACTGATACGGGGCTTGTATAGGCACATGCACGAAGACGAAGAGATCAGGTACATTCTCGAAGGGAGTGGCTTCTTCGACGTTCGTGGTATGTCCCATATCCTGTTCGCGTCTCTCGCGCTGTCCTCTCATCTCGACGACAGAGCACCCCAGTGATCAGTGGATCAGATGCGCAGTCGATGCCGGTGATCTCATGATCCTTCCTGCTGGCATTTACCACCGCTTCACACTTGATGAAAAGAACGTACTCAAGGCGATGAGGTTGTTCAAGGCATGTTCACCATTGACGCCATACCGCTCTCGTACTCACCTCATTTCCTCAGGATGAACCCAAGTGGACACCTTACAACAGGAGTGAGGCCACAGATATCAACCCCTTCAGGATGGACTACTTGAAGGAAATTGATGTTATGTAACTAAACCCTTACCGCGTTAGAATATCTTGAATGGTGGTTGGCACGCTAAGCTTATAGATATATGTTAGAATGCCAGATCTTGCACACGGAGCTGGTAAACGTCTGGTCACCTGGCCTACTAAGTGGAGATGCGTACCGTATAGTAGTGACCCGAGCGGTGAACAAGGTGGGTTCGGGAGAAGGATTGTCTTCCCTATCCTGTGGCATGGCCTAACATGTTCGCAATTCCTATCAGAGAGGAAGAGACGAGGCTTGACCGGAGGCTATGCGAAGGCAGGTCATCAAGCGGATAACCTTCCATTGTGACAATTCGAGTTCCAATGAATTATCCAGACCGCTTTTTGTGATTGCGATTCGAAGACTGCGCCGAGAATGATTAGATAGCACGATAATGAGAACGATTTCGTGGCGTGCTGACTTTTGGTTGTACTCTTGCCATGGCTACTTGGTATTAGTTGCCAGTGGCCACGGCACATTTCAACAATCATCGATCTGAAGTGGATGCTAGCGGGAGAGAACCCACGCGCCGTACATCAGGTGTATGTACTGATTTTTGATATCGTTTGGGCCCTAGATCTGAGACAGACTGTTCAGCAGACACCACATGAGTAACGATAACCCCGCAGCGCTGCCAGCAGGTCGGATGATACATGCGATTCTCCAAGAGCACATGGTCCGAAACGTTTAGAAGACCTATGCTGCGTATCCAAGCAAGAATGCGGGTAACCAAAACACGATGGCCAGGGCCAGTACGGCATGGAGGAATTAAAATCAACCGTTTAATAAAGGAAAGGTCAGCATTTTGCATTATTATCCTAAGAGAATACGTCCGGTGTGGTATTTCGGAAGCTATAGCATGGCACAGAATAAACAACCTCGGAGGATTCTTGATGAACGAAAGCTCAGAGATACCTAATAAAATGGCTGCAAGGAGCGGGTCAGGAAAGCGAGGCCAATGGCATCCAAAATGCCATGCTCAACGGAGATCAACCAAGGGCCTGAGTCCCACGACACTCTTCTGGTGTTGCACAGTGACGTGGCTACCCGGTAAAAGCCGGTGGGGTAAGTTCGTTACACAGAGCTGATTTGACAAAACCTATGATCTAACCAGTCATCTGACCCAATGTCGTTGTCACAGTCATTCCGAGTCTTCACGAAATACACCAAAGGGGCATAAACGAGATCATGTGCTGCGCAGGCCGCAGTCCGATTGTGGCCTCCTCCCGTTGCATTGCCCGCCATGATCGCACACGGAAACCCGGCACAACGGTTTACCCGGAACAACGGTCTTGATTCCCCATCCCCGACTATAACGGTGGTGAGGCTTTGTATCTGTCACAGATGTGTGGAACCCCAGTGCCGTTCACGCTCCACATTATATTCGACATTTTGACTGCCTGTCAGTTGCAACAGTACGTCTTGAAACGGCCACGACATTGTCTCCGAGATCTCTGTTAATCTACATGCTAATTAAATGGACGTGGTGAACTTGATTTAATCAAGCAGAGTGTCGATAAGGGTGAACGTGGATGGACCAAAATGGGGACTGTGTCAACAGCCTCGCAAAGGCAAATGTAGGGCAGGGTTGCTACATCCGATCATCGCCCGGTGATCGGTCGATCAAACACGGAACTCATAGTCAACTTCCTGATCTGGAATTGATTGTCAATGTAGCCCGCTGGCGCTGGCAACACCACTGGGTGAGGTGTGCATTAACCTACAGTGGAACTAAACGGAACACGGCATAAAGAGGTGAAACGAGGGGGTGTACTGCACTGGTACCTCCAAGGCCTATAAATTGAGCTAACCAAAGGTCGAACGTCCTCAGCATTCACAGACCCTGCAACTGCGTCCCCCTCGTTTTCTTGACGCCTCACTCAGATATGCGTGCCTACTACTTTGACGAGCTACCTGGAGACCAGACTCTTCCGCACGACTCTGGCACACCCGTCAGCAATGCCGCGCTTGCCAACATAGGCGTCCTGCTCTGGCACGTCCCAATTTCCATGTCCACTGCAAGCGACTTCGCCGAGGTGGATGCTATCGCGCATGAGCGCGATTACAAGACCATTGAAACCGCGGCCGTCACCAAAGAAGCCCTCGGCGACGCCTACGAGAAGCAGCTCAATATATTTTATTCAGAGTTTGTCCATCTTTTGATACATGTTTCTCTTGTTCTCACACTGGCGTCCATAAAATAGGCACATGCACGAAGAGGAAGAGATCAGATATATTCTCGAAGGCGGCGGTTTCTTCGATGTCCATGGTGAGCGTTCTCTGACCTGTATAATTTTTCATTGCTCACCTGCCATTCCTGCGCTTGCTGGTTTATGTGGATAGAGAATGCCACCAATAAGTGGATCCGCTTCCTCGTCAATGCTGGGGACCTTGTGCTTCTTCCGGGTGGCATCTACCACCGTTTCACACTCGACGAGAGGAACATCATCAAGGCGAGGTTGTTCTTCAAGGTAATATTGCCAACAATTCAAATATTATCGTGTACTTATACGACAATGTCCCATTCTTCAGGACCGGCTCAAGTGGGTACCTCACTACAGGGGCGAAACTTCGGACAATAACCCGTATAGGGTGGAATATTTGAAGACCATCGCTGTCCACTGAATTCTGGACGAATGAGATACAGTAGTATCTGTATTGTCGTCAGGATGCCAACCAGCGTATCTCTATACATTCGAAGTACATACCCAAGTTACTATTTATGAGGCTATACCTTGAAGTCGTTAAAGCACTCTCGAACCTGAAGGGGTCTCTCCAGGCATTTGAAGTGATTTGCTCCACTCGACGACTTTAGGATGTGCCATGACCTAACAGGTTCACATTTTATTCAGCGTCAGTCGCTATGAGGGACGAAATTGGACGGACCTTCTTTGGGTCAAACCTCAGAACTTGCAAGCCATCCATGGATGCAGCCCGGGAAAGAGCAACATAACTCTGGCCTTATATGTCTTTAGCATCAGAAATTTTGAATAGTCATCGACTCTATCTTACCTTTCTCAAATACCCTTTCAAGGTCAACCTTTACCCGCTGGATGGTCTGGCCTTGGCTTTTATGAATCGACATGGCCCAGGCGAGTATTAAGGGTACCTGTAAGAGAACACGCCCAAGTTAGCGGTGATAAATGATAGCGAAATAACGTACTTGCATCCGCCGCGCAAGCAGCTTGCCTTCGGAATCCTCTACCCTAAACTCTTCCCTCATCACCAACACCGCTTCTTTCCCACCCTCGGATGTGGGGAACTCCACGAGTGGGAATGCTTCCTCCTCTTTCTGCGATGCGGTCTTATCCTTGGGTTTTGGCCCCCTGTTGTCTGTGTTTTCTTTCCCAGCTGATCCGCCCAGAGCGACGACTCGGAGCAAACTGTCATCTGGGGATACTTTAACTCTGCGAATGAAGCCCGTCGTTTTCGCGATCACAGCTCGCCTGCCGTCATTTTCACCAGGGATGGCACTCATGACCTCCCGATACCTGAAAAAACCAACCACCTGCCCTACGCATCCGTTCACGAGCATTTCGTCAACATTTTTGACCAGCATCACTTGAGCACCTTTTTTGAGCTCAAGGACCTTCTCTGCAAGAACACCTGAGAGGAGGCCTCCACGCTTGCTGTTATCTGAAGGTGCACTCAAGGGCTTGTAAGGTGGGTTGCTTGACTCCATTGCAGATTTTGTTGGGGAGGGTTTATTGGTGGCCGTTGAAACCTCTAGAGTATTGGGAAACGTGTCATGCGAATAGAATACGTGTAGAGTGTGCGGCAAGGCTTTGAGACGAGCGGTATTTGCGTTTGATACTTCGTGCCGCATCGGGAATAGCTCGGTGGGCAGGATATTAGGCATCGATGGCGGTGAAGGCGGAAGCGGTCGAGAGAGAGACTTGAATATCTTGGATGCCTCCGCAGAAATTGTTCCTTGTCGTAACTCGTTAAGAAGAGATACAAAACCTAGACATGGCGTCCTGAGTCCAAACATGCGATGAACAGAACACGATACCTACGGTCGTCCCTTTGACGAAATACTTTACTCAGAGTGACTGTGTGTTCTATGCATGACTTCCATGCTTCGCTCTCAAAGGCAAAGAAGACCTCCCCCTTACACACTGGGGGCAGTTGGAAAAAGTCGCCGGTGACCACGAGCTACTAACCATTAGCCAAACAGCCATAATAAACACGCATAAACGCACCTGAATTCCTCCGAATGACCTGGTTGTTTTTTTTCGAAGGCGTTCTGCCAATTTGGCAAGCGTATTGAACAAGTTTCCATCCAGCATAGATGCTACAACACAACGTTATCATTATAGACAATAAATTTATACCATATCGACACTTACCTTCGTCTATGATCATGATCTTGACGTTCTTCCACCGCTGGAGGGCAGGTTTGCATGTTCGTATACACCTTATTTGGGAATCAATATCATTGCTCCCCGGCGTTACCGCGCCCCAGGAGTGAATTGTCATTCCTTGAATGAGACATGATTCAGCCTCCGAGAACAATGAAGGATGAAGGATAGAATCCTGCACTCACCCCCGATGTTGGACGCAGCCATGCCAGTACTTGCTGTGATAGCAATATAATCCGGCCGGCTGGAATACTTTCTTTTCAATGCGGATATAATTGCTCTTAAGAGCAACGATTTTCCTGTGCCTGTATCCATGCCAGATGTGAGATGCTCAAGTCGCAGTCATCGCAATCAGTTACACACCTGCGGACCCCGTAAAGAATACATTCTTGCCTTCATTCAGGACAAAATCAAACACACGACTTTGCTCCTCGCTAAGCTTGGCGACGGAGGTTGTCTTGTCGGTGCCACAGGTGGTATTGAGCGAGACGCGCGGCGTAAAGAAGGTACTGATCTTGGGTTGCTTGGGCTGATGACCGAGGGGTTTTTTGTTATCGTCGACGTCACCCACATTGCTGGACTTGCGTTTCTTGGCGTTTCCGGAAGCTGATTTGAGTGGTGGCTTCTGAGTGGACGTTGAGGTCATCGCTGCTGCAAGAGAGCAGTAAGGACCAAACATCGCGACAACAACACGACAGTCACGCGCACTGATTTTTTAAGAAACACTTTTCCGACTCCGAAAACTTCCAAACAGACCTCGACTCTCGACCACGTCTCCTGCTGTTCTCGCTAAAATTAGTCTAGCCCCAACAGCACATGCTAATCTGGCAACCTAACAAACCACATGCGTCTTGTGCAATGATCGGCTTCCGGTAGATAAATGGTCTGTTTGCCCGCTGGTCTACTTATACCCACATCCAGCAGGTTTTGAAAGGGCAGGTCAAATATACATGGTGAAGATGATTCATCATATTCTATATGCATAGCAGGTATTTCTTGCATGCTCCCCTTCCATGCCATGCTAACTGTTAGGTAGACTAGATATACCTATGATGCAGATTCGAGCATCATTATGTTTCAGACCTGTCTGACACCCCTGGCATCATTTCATGATCCTGTCCTTTGTGAGTCTCTTATTTGACATGTCTTTCAGACAATTTCTCTGACAACAGAAGCCTTTGTATGCAAGTAGCATTTCCCATGTTTCTAGTGCTCTTGATAGCAGGATACTAGGATATTGTTGAATTGGCATCACATGCCATGATGCAGTGGGACTCAAATGCTAGTGACTGTCCATTGCATATAAGGGTCTGAATTGATTGCACATCCTAGTGCATCATACTATGTGGCTATATTTGTTCTGTGAGAGTCATTCTTGGCTTCAACACCAGCCATCTTGTTGGAGACTGAAATCAGTGGCTGAGTTTTCATCAGAGTACAATGTTGATGCCTGTTGAATTTTGCTGTCAAGTTTTGTCATGCCTGCTTGATAGTAGTTACATCACACCTTAGTTTACCCTTGGTTTCCTAGTGACTACTACAGAGTATTCTACATGACAATGGTTTGATGAAACATGCACCCAATTGCCCATGTTACCTGCTTGACACTGGTGTAATGCATTCAACATAATGTGCATCCAACCATGCATGTCATCCACCCACATTACCCACCAATAATGGTCTAATGCATCTAACACAGCATACACCTAATTATTCACATTATTCATCCAATGATAATCCAACCCCTCTGATGCAATATGCACCCAACTGCTCATGTCACCCACCCAACACTAATGTGATACATCTGATGTGATGTACACCCAATTACTAGCATACATGTCACCCATCCAATAATGATCTAATGTATCTGACATTACATACACCCAGCCACCCATATTACTCATCTGACAGTAGTGCAACTCCCTGATGCAATGTATGACCAACCACTCATGTTACCCACCTGACAACAGTGTAACACATCTAATATGTACCTAGTTCTCATTTTGTATAGTAGGCCCTGACCTAGGCCAGGTCCAGGCCCACACTCAGGGCCTGGCTTGAGATTTTTTCCATGCCAGGCCCTTGACATCACTACTGGCAATAATTACAGCATCATTTTTGAAGGTCTTAGTAGCTGTATCAAGATTTGCCTGCTCCTCAAATGAGTTAGATATTATTGATGGATAGTGGGAGACCAAAAATGTGATTTTCTCTTTGAGAGTGCTGGGAGTCTAAGTCATGCTCAAATGATTTTGTGTGTGGAGGCTTGGGTGAAAGTGAGAGTATATTTCCATCATGGGAGCCACCTGAAGTATATAGCATGAGAAAGTGTGCTGTAGTACGAATGATTTACACCCAATTAACCCCGAACGGGTCAACTCCTTGCGCTTGTCACATCGCCACTGTTTCGCCCGCAATCCCCGTTGCATCGCTTGTTTCAACATGGGCAAGCGACCCGGCGTCTGATGTGGCGTCGCACCGCTAGCAGGTACTTCATAGCTTAGACTCGTCACTGGCACACCGGTACCTCTAGGCCGCGCGCATTGGTTGTCATCACATGGTTTCATATCTTAGTCCGCTATTATATATTCCCGCACCCATTTTGCCCACAACTGCCCTTCTCCTACACGCTATCACCACGCTGGACTCTGAGCTGTCGTGTCATGCGCAGAGCCGCCTTCGCTAGTTACCTCGCTGTGTACCTCCTCACCGGAGCTCTCGCACAAACATGGTACGCTATGCCCGACCACGAGTCCCGCGATGCTGACGATCATTGCTTGTTTGTCGTGGTGCAGGTGTGGGAAGCACTACATGTCTACGCAGAGCCCCGCACCGCCTGGTGGTAACTTTCCACTCCCCTCTCCATCCTCCAATCCTCTCCTCGCTTTTCGCTGCGCACCTGCTATTCGGCCCTACCTCGCAGAAGACGTCTCGTCCCCTGCAGCCATCATTATCGATGCGCCAGTCGTATACTATGAAATTGCCAACGCACAACCCATTCAGCTTTCTAACCACGACACCGTCCTCAACGTGGCGGTCAGCCTGAACGGGCAGACCCTTACGAGCGGGTCTGTGCCACTGAACGCAACTGCATACGAATTGCCCTTCAGCCTAAAAGGCATCACACCACAGAAGGCGGCATACAATCTCTCCTGCGAAGCGACTTATGGCACTACATCACAAAGATATTCGGCGACGACGGCGCTATCCGTATTACCCAACCCGATGAACAGCTCGGTGACGAAGATGGATCTTCGAACCGGCGCATTATTAGCAAAACCTGCTACTGGGCTCGACGGGACCTATGAGCCTGTGTTCCCTATTGGTTATTATACAAACTTTGGAGGATATCTGGCTACAAACCTTTCTGTGATCGACGAGCTGAAAGAACAAGGGTGAGGTTTTATTTGACTATGTTGCACGCCGATGCTCACATTCCTGGCAGCTTTACGATCGTACGTTTAACTCTTCCAAGCGAGTGTTTCCATTGACAGAAGGAACACAGATACACCCAGTTCCTACATTTGACAATCTGACCGCATTGAACCTGGTCATTGATCGAATGCAAGAGGTTGGGCTATACCTCATGTATGACATGCGCTCCAGTTACATGAACTCCACCTCCGTCACCGAACAAGTCAACGCGATCAAAAACCGGCCCAATCTCCTCCTTTGGTACACTGGAGACGAACCTGATGGAACGTCGGACCCTCTCAACGCGACCACCATTGCGTATGATTTAATTTACAGCCTAGACGGGTATCACCCCGTCAGTCTCGTGCTCAACTGCCAAGACTATTACTGGCCTGCGTACACGGCTGGCACGGACATCGTCATGCAGGACGTGTACATGGTCGGAAACAATGTCACTTGGTCCATCAAGTGGAACACGACTTGCACGCCTGACTATGGTGACTGTGGTTGTGACAACTGCGTGAGCATTCCCGCAGGGGACATCGCAGCCGTACCTCCCAACACGACATATTCTGGTGGATACGTTCCTGCGAACAGCGGGATTGGGACATACTTTGACGTGAGCGACCGTGTGGCAAGTTATAAGAACCGGTTGGAGGTAATGGGTTGGGAACGCACCAAGGCGGTATGGACCGTCCCCCAGGCATTTGGTGGCGATGGCGAGTGAGTGACCAGCTGGCAATTTTAAGTATTGTCATCGTTTACTGACATCGAGCTTGTTCGTTTTAGATACTGGAATCGGGCACCGACAGGCGAAGAGTGGATCGTACAGAGCTTCATGGCCATCAATCAGGGTGCGTTGGGCGTCGTTCCATGGATCGATCCAACGACGGCAGATATCAAGTCTACGTCGTCCGCGTTTGCGATGAGCCTGCCCAAGATCACGCCGTTCTTGTTTAACCCCGCGTCGGTGCGCACATCATGCGTCGTTGGAGCCGCTTCCGTGGCAACATGGACAACCCAAGAGCAGACGCTCGTCCTCGCGACCAACACCAATTATGTGAACCAGACCGTGCACTGGGAGGCGCTAGGTCTCAAGGGCGATGACACGATGACAGTGTTTGTGAGTGGCGTTGCAGAGGCGATGTCTGAAGGGTTCACGCTTGGACCTGTGGGTTCTGGGGTGTTTGTGGTATCTGCGTAAATTGCTATGTATATATTTATTGGACAGGGAGCACAATAGTAACACGATCTTTTGAGACACGAGAAGGACGTGCAACGAACAGCGACTCCATCGACATGGTAAAAAAGATTCAAACATGGGCTGATATGCACCACCGTCGTTGCAACTTGCAGTAATAACCGGGCCTCTGCTCCTGTGGGTTGGTATGATGAGCACACTAGTCACGCAGAGTCGAAACAAGCAGTAAAATCAGAAATTCGGAACCACAAGGTCTCGACATGGAATGTTAAGACAGGGATAACTGAATGAATGATAGTTCTCATCCTTTGAAAATTATTTGGAATCATAAACAGAAACCAGAGACTCACCGGCACCGATACCGTTGATGATGCGAACAGTCTCCAGCTGAAAACTTATTGCCACGTGACTGGCCGTGTCGGCTTCGGGAGTAGAGTGTTGCGGAATTTAGGGCAGGCGTACTAGCGATGTTGTCTTGGTGACACGCCCAGTGAGGCTGGCGAACTGTTTTCCGGCGGCTGCCAAAGTCAGGTGTTGACGTTGAGCACTGAGCGCTGAGCTCGTGCGAGCGTGTCGGATGAGGATCCTGGCTTGCGTAGATCATGGTTAACTGAGGACGCTGGCAGAAATTTTGCCGCACTACTGCCTTGGAAGTCGTCGCAAACCTACGACTTCGAGTCGGCTCCCCGAATGGGCCAATGGATACCACTGCAATAGCGAGCGGTCTCAGCATCCAGCTGACCCGCGACGCAGTGGGAAAGCGTTTTTGAGGCGAGATCAAGATTGCGGTTGCTGGCCGCGATTAAGGAAGGCTACAAATCGTAACAATGATCCTTCAGGTAATTACAACGCGATTAGACATAAATAGATACAAAACGCGAGGGCGTGTAACAAACAAAACGGCGAACAAGTAACATGGCATTACAAAATGGGTGAGGTGGACATCCAAGACAGAGGCCACTTCACTTTTGCGCCTTCTCCGCGTCGGCCTGAAGCTCTTGTTTGCCCTTTGCGTCAATGTTACTGCTTTTCTCGCTGTCAGACTCGGGGAGATACAATTCCTCCGGTGTCGGGTTTTGCAACAACACAAATTTCTTGAACCCGTAGGGAATTTGTCGAAGTCCATATGCAGCATGGACGGTAAGAGGTACCGCGAAGACCTGATCCAATTCTTCGAGTGTCTTGCCCTTGGTCTCCCGAACGAACAAGAGGATAAGGACCCAGAGGATACAACACCAGGCAGCATACCAGCCAAAGGCACCCTGTGGTTTGAAGGCAAGAACGAGTGACGGCCATGTGATAGACAATACGAAATTCCAGAACCAGGTAGTCGCAGTGGCAAAGGACATCCCAATGTCACGGATATACAGTGGGAACGCTTCGGCAGAGTAGGTAAACGGAACGGGGCCTTCTCCTGGCGAATAAAAGATGGCGAACAGATCTGGGGGAATTTTCGTCAAAAAGAACAAACGCCAACGAACTTGAAACTTACATATCCCAACGGAAACACCGGCAACTCGACCATGTTCAGTCCCACTCCAGAAGGAGAACCCAGTTATCAGCAGACAGATTGCCATCCATGGAAATGTGAAGAGTAATAGATTGCGGCGACCAAATGTATCAATCTAGTTTGATCATTTCAACCATCGGACGTGATCGGAATTCAAGCGTCATGCATGCTCACAGTAAACACCGCGGGGAGCGCGAATAACCAGTTCAGTGCACCGAAACCGAGCGACGAAGCCAGGGCAGCAACTTGGGTGAAGCCAGATTGAATGAAAATGTTCGAAGAGTAGTAGGCTATCCTTGTCCGTTAGCTGACAAAGCCTCGCGGGGAACAGCGCACCTACCGATGACGTTGACGCCACAGAATTGTTGCCCGAACATAACAATCCAACTTGCAAGCGCAGCATGCCGATTCCGGGGGATGGTAAACATCTCAATGATACGGTTCCTTCCCTGCTTCATCTCGTTCTCGGCTTCCAGTAATACGTGAATATAGTAAAGGTCTCTTGCAGCTTGCACCCGAGAGAAACGGAGACGGCACAACTCGTTAAATGCGTCTTCATAGCGACCCTTGCTGATCAACCAACGCGGAGATTCCGGGGCAAACAACACTTGGAGACAAACGATCAGGCCCGGGATACCCGCAGAAGCCAGCATCAGCCTCCAGTTCAAGCCCGTGACCCCGTGCGTGTCAGGAATGAAGTAAAACGCCAGGTCAATAAGGTCACCAAGGCAAATACCAAATGCAGTCCACATCTGCCACATCATGACCAAAGCCCCGCGAATCGGAGCTGGAGAGCATTCTGCGGCGTACACGGGAACAGTTGCCGATTTAGGGCCAATACCGAACCCGAGGAAAAACCGTGCAATGAAAAGATGCCACCAAGAATTTGTAAGGCCAGACCAAATACACGTGAGGAAGGAGATCATGCAGGTGATGAAGATAGTCTTCTTGCGGCCGAGCCATTGGTTGAGAGGGTCAGCTAGCCAACAGGAGATGGTTGCGCAGCACCTGTATGAACGGTTAGATAACGACGGCGAACTCACCGACCCGATAACGTACAAATATGGTGCAGAATTCACAACCCCGATTAACCATTGGTCCCGTGCTGATCAAACTCCCGGTGTGACTTGGTGATATCAGATACAGAAACGGGGCACTCACTACTGGTGGAGTCGCCAATTCCAAATTGTTTTGGATAAATGATCTGAGCGCCATTAATTACAGCCTCGTCCATCCCCTGAACAGCAGCCGCCAGGGATGACATGACGACCATCTAGTTGGAAAGCTGTTATTATGCGTTAGGACAACGTAAACACCACTGACATAGTAGAGCGTTCCAGTTTGTCTCCACTTGTGGTTCACTTCGTCACTGAGAATTTGCCTATCTTCATCGGAGAAATCACTCAGACGGTTGTATGCTATGGGAAACTAGTGGGCTTAAAGCGCAAGAAGAGCAGTTCATAGAACGTACAATCCGGATCCTGTGCGAGAAGAGCACCCTTTTGCAAGTCGGGGAGAATGTGGGTGAGTCCGCGCTCCTTGGCAAAGACCTCGACGTCGGACATGAGCTGGTCGCGAGGAATACCTTTGAGCGGGTTAGCCAACTTGGCATCGGCGTTGCTGTAAGGTGGTTGAGTCGGCGGGCAGGAAAAATAAAAAATACGAATGAAACCCACGCGATAGCTCTCGTCTTGGCGTCGAGCTTCGGGTGGTGTTCAGCATGATGCTCCGTGTAAACTCCTCGCCCATCCTGTTTAATTTCTGCTGCGCTCGACATCGTCGGGGAGGTCAGACGGCGACGCACGAAGGGACAGAGGTTGGATGACAGATCGAAGACTTAGCGGCGATATGATACTCCAACTTAAATACCAAGAGAGAGGGTCATATTGATGCGGCAGATAATGCCGTTATCAGCTGATGGCCCCCGCCGTTGGTTGGAGCTCCACCTCGTTTTATTATAGGGTGCCCGCTTAGTTGAGCCGAGTCCGGGAGCTCGATAACTCCCGCCGCCCGCAAGCCTGAGTAACATCCCGATCGATCAAGATGAGGCAGTTTACTTGACATTGCCGTGACAGGCTCTAGCTAGGCTTAGCGAGCCAATTCTCGGACTTAAAAAGTCACCACACATCATCTCCACCTCAATCATCATTCTGATGGAGGAGGCTGCGCTGGTCTTGGAGCCTCGTGATACCCCAAAATCCTATTATTCATTCAGCTCCTTGACCCATTCTCTCGATACCCTGAATTAAATATCACCTCGGCACTAGCACCGGCTCCTCGCGGAAATAAAGAAATCCAGCTTGGGACGGGTGAAACCCTCGGACTTCGAATCGCCGCCGGCGGGGAGTTCAAGTTGTTTCGCATGCTGATTACATCATATGCCACATCCGACTCATCCGAGTGGTACCCGTCGAACCGGTGTCACGCTTATCCGTGCGAGACAGTCAGGCTAACCGTGAGGCAGAAAAGGGGGACGGAAGAAGTACACAGGCAGCTATGTCACGGTGCACTGATCCTCGTCAACGGCTGACGTCACTTATGCAACTACTGTACAAACACACAGGATTTTCGATACATGCACAATAAGCCACGGAACGCGATCTCCGAGTCAACCTTGAGCTTGAGCCCTGCTGGGTCATGCCCTCCTAACTCCACTATCCTCCCCTCAACGACCGATTGACGAAGTCTTAGGTATAGGCATATACGCCGTACTAGTAAGTGCTTTAATCGCTTCAGGTCCATGAGGTGGGTACCTCAGCTGCAGGAACGGCTCCGCACTAACAGTGGAATACAAGTATAACCCGAGTTAGCGAACTGAAGCAGGGACCAGTTGCAAGGAGCCATCCATGACGCACTCTTTTGGCATATCGATGGAGCTTCTCAGCTGTGTGAACGTATCGAAGGTATATTTCATGAACTGGTTTCCATCTGAAACAAACTTAGCTGAGCATCTTGTGTCCAGATCGAGCTAGACCATGTGCTTACATCCCGACTCGCCAACCCCAGCAAATGGCAGTTCGTTCACTACGATGGATCCATCAGAATTGTGCTCCGCAGTGAGTGACATATCAGCGCAGTGGAGTAGTGGTTACAAAACCGTGACGTCATGCCGCGTCAGGAACAATAGATCGGCCTTTGATGTACTCACCGGTAAGGTGTTGGAATGTATCATTGAAGACAATTCCACCACTTTGGGTCTCGTCAATAACTATAAACCGGCCCGTGAGATAGATCATACAAAAGGAGAGAACATACGTCTTTGTTGTACAACCCGGTCTTCCGTGAAAGCATACAACACCAGTGGGTGGGGTCTTTTTGACAGTATTCATCAGCTTTAGAAAAAAACTATGGGGTAACGTACCGAGCATTGATAAACGCAAGAGCCTCATCCAAGCCATCGATGGGGATGATGGGCAAAATGGGGCCAAAGATCTCTCTGGGGACATGGTTAGGGCAGGCAAGTCACGAATCCGCATGGAGACACCTACTCTTCCAGCACGGCATCGCCCTCCTGCACGTTCTTCAGGATAGTAGGTTCGATCCGCCTCGCGGCAGCATCCTTTCGTCCTTCAAATACGCCAGTTACTTTCTCTCCCTTCGTACGATCCAGAAGAGAGCTCAGCCTCTTGAAGTGCATTTCGTTTACAATGCCACCGTAGTTCGGGGAGCCGAGCGCCCCATCGGGAAAGAATGACCTGTATGCCTTTTGGAGGCTTTGGATGAATTCATCTTGTTTCGTGAAGGGCACAAGGATATAGTCGGGTGCCACGCAAATCTGATACGTATCAGCGGTCAGATCTTCGCCACATGACAGCTCCAAAAATGACAGGTCGCCGACGTGACAGCACGGAGTCTCACCTGGCCAGCGTTGTTACATTTTCCCCACAGGATACGCCTCGCCGCCAGATCCATATCATAAGCAGAATCCACGAGCACAGGACTTTTCCCACCAAGCTCGAGTGAGATTGGAGTGAGATGTTTGGCAGCCGCGGAAGCGACGATGCGAGCTACGCGACTATTTCCTGTATAGAAAATATGGTCCCATTGGAGCTCGAGAAGCCGGGTCGCCTCCTGCACGCCCCCGTTCACAACTTGATAGGCAGCAGAGTCGAGATACTTTGGAAGTAACTCCGCGAGGAGCTGGGAGGAATGGGGTGCAGCTTCTGACGGCTTGACCACCGCGCAGCAGCCAGCCGCAATAGCCCCAATGAGGGGCTGGAACGTCAGGACAAAGGGATAATTCCATGGGCTAAACCCCGCCGAAAACCAGTGTTGTCAGTCGAGTCAAATCTCGATTGAATGACGTATGACAAAAACGCACGATATGACGAGCACGGTGCCCTTGGGTGCCTTGAAAATACTATACGGGCTTCGACGTCAGTTTCCGAAAGAAAAGATTGGAAAACCAAACAGCGTCGTAGAACAGAAACTCACGTTGGTTTCCAACTCTTTTGCCAATCGGGTACTTCTGGATACTCAGGCGCCGCCCATTCGTCTAATTTCTCGGCATTCTTGAGCGCACGATCGACGACCATGCCGATTTCGGCCATGAGCACCTCCACTCTCGGTTTCGAGAAATCTTTGGCGAGTGCCTCGGCGACAGCCTCAGCCTCGTTCTGTGCCAACCGGGCGACTTGGTGGAGCTGGTGCTTGCGCCATGCGAGCGAGCGAGTAGCACCCGATTTGAACGTTGCACGAAGGGTATCCCTGATCTGTGTGTCCGCGCGATGGGAAGGTTATCCTCTGTGGTCCTAAGATCCACTGGTAACAAGCTACCTTTGAAATCTCTTCGATGGGAGTATGGACAAGAGT
Source organism: Tylopilus aff. striatulus (assembly GCA_038094335.1). Lineage (NCBI taxonomy): Eukaryota > Fungi > Basidiomycota > Agaricomycetes > Boletales > Boletaceae > Tylopilus > Tylopilus aff. striatulus. Next base: position 672 of record JBBPTY010000143.1, on the reverse strand, counting down.
CGTCATATTTAGGTAGGCTGTGCCTCAAGGTGGTTCAGAAATGGTATGTGTGGAGGGACGAGCGCTGCTGACAGGTCTTAGCTGGCAATTGACAGCGGCGAGGTCAGTGACTTGAGACAGATGTTCAGAACATCACTCGTTTAGCATTTATGAGGACTCGGGTAGCCTCGGACTCCAGGGAGGTGTTTTAGGATTGCGCAGAGAAAGTTTCCAGAGTGATAGTTGAAGCAAAACACTTCTTGGCAAGACTCGCTGTTAATACGTATTATGTAAGCTTCGCCCAGACGCTTACGCTACTGGATCCGTATGTTATCGACAGCGCAAATGTTGGTCTCGACAGGACAAACTTAAACTCACAGAATCTTCAAGTTGCGGACGGGTACATAATCTCAAGTGGCATGGTAGCTTAAGTGGCGATGCAACATTTGTGCGCATTTGTACTACTCCTACACAAACCAAGATGGTTCCTTTTCACACGCACAGCGGGTAATATAGTACAACATCACGAGGGTACACCGGACTGCTTGCTCATTCTTCCCGGACACTCACCCAGCTGTCTTGGCTTGACGATCTACAATGGAATATAAATATAGCCTTTTGGCGCGCCCCCAGGAGTAACACACATGGATACCCTACCTCGCACTTTCATCTGATTCAATGCCGGAAACTCCA
>JBBPTY010000142.1:0-27625 GCA_038094335.1 Tylopilus aff. striatulus | reverse complement strand
CGCCGATTGGCTTTCTCCCACAGATGGTGTTGCCAGTCCGATCCAAGTACCCCAAGAATTTCATGAACGAGTCCGTTGCAGGCGAGTCCCCTTCGGATGACGAAGATAGGGACAAAATGTCCATAGCTTCATGATCTAGATCGTGTATCGATTCGTATATCGGTCTCAGGGCCTTTTGTCTACCATGGTTCTTGAGATCAATGCCCGGTACGTCGCTGGGGAGCGGCTCAGGATAGTAGAAGGTATATCCGTACGATCTGCCCCTAGAGATAATTAGATAGGCGAGTCACTGTGCTAGGACAAGAGGTGCTCACCAATGACAGAAATCACTCGAAATCACAAAGAAATTTTCTGGATCAGCGAAATAAGACCCGAGAATGCCTCCGTATGCTTTCTGCTGAGATTGATTGATTGAACCAACGAGAATCGGTACCACCGCGATATCGGAACTAATGTGACGCGAGTTAGTCCGATAAGGAGCGGTGACGTGAAACCAACCCTTTGAATATCTTGTATATGTATGGGAGATGCATCTCGATGCTGTGCTCATCCTTGTCTGTGTCAATTGACATTGTTCCGAATTTGCCTGTGCTTTTCAGCTTCTCCACAGCTGAGGAGAATGTCACGATCTGCACCAAGCAACGAAATACCGTCGTGATGACTTACTATCCTTGTCAACCCGTAGTTCTCCGAACGGAGTGGCGTAATAATCACAGCCGGAAACGTCGCAACGACTCAGGTGGACATGATGTGCTGGACCAAGAATGAAGACACGCTTACTGAGCGACTCACATGAGATTAGGTTTAGTCAAGATTGCAAGACACTCACATCCCCGTAGTTTCAATACACCTATATGCCCAGGCGGCAGCGCACCCTGACCACATGTAGCCAGCGTGCCTGCAAATGTACGGTCAGATTGCCGATAGCTAGATAAGAGGGTTCAAACGAACGGAGCAATGATTGCTCTACATCCTGCAATAGGAGGCGTGAAATCTGTGGGTTTCACGTCTACCAGCCATTCACCCAATTGGTCGCCTAATACCTGCGCTGTGATGGCGAATCATTGGTGGTATGAAGAGTATCCAATAGTGGCACGAGATCTACCGTCGCTCTCGTACCAGGACCCGGCATGCTCTGCAGGTCTGCACCGAGCGAGGTAAGTTGGACGGAGAGTGGGGCAGAGATGTCACGGTACTCGCCTTGTGCCACTCATGTTGTCCTTTGACGAAAGTAAGGAGATGGGTCTGCGGACAAGAGTCGCCTGCATTAGGAAATACTTCATAATGCTTTTTCATTAGAGCATAGTCGTACTTGGCTACCTCCGGCATATGCAATGGATGGATACATGCGACGAGAAAAAACACGACAATAAACTACTCTTCTGACCGCAAGCGTGCAGCAGCATTCGTCACCTTGACACCAAGGGCCTTGGCTCTGAGACGAAACTATGTCACTGACTGTCAGGGACACCGTGGAATGACATACCGCTCGAGAATGAGGGTGCGGTTCCGGCTGCTGACGTTGTGTGCGATCTCTGCAGCGTAGCTTTTGTTGTGCATAAGGAGGATGTCCACTTCCTTGACGTTGCTGATAAGGAACTTCTTGTAACCGTTAGGAAGTAGGTGACGAGTCTATTTGAAGGACGTGCAGCCAAACGTCGACTCGAAAACGAGATCGCTACCTTTTTGTTGCTCCCGTAGCCAATCTTAGGCATTGGGAGCTGCCCCTTGAAACGACGCCTCACTCTATTGTCGATACCCTTTGGTTTTCGCCATGCCTCCTTGACACTGTGGTAACGATCGGATTGGTGGCGCCTGTGTGGAATGGTAAGAGCCTGCATGTAAGTCAAGAGGAGTTCACGGACTTGAAGTGCTTGGTACGTTTTTTGATGATGGGGATCTTGACGGCCATGGCGGACTGAAGACAAGTATCAGTATACATTCAAGTTTGCATGTCATCTGCATCTCCAACGATGCATCCACCCTCCACGCCTATATTTCCGAGGCTCTATGCTCTCGGAACAACATGCCATATCCAATGTGACTGGGAGGGCATACTCACATTTTCTTAGCAGGAGAGGACGACGATCTGGATGGGCACCACAACGACAGCACCCTGGCACTGTGAGGAGGAAGGAACAAACACACGTCAATAATTGTGGCTGTGTCAGGAACCCTGGCTGATCTACCGCCTCGCGCAAGAACTTATACTCGTCCATTTTTCCCCAAGGGGTTCTGTGCGCGCGCGGTCGACCGACCCTTGAAGCTCCACCGGCAAGAGCGCCGCAGTCTACCACCCGCCTAAAGTGCAGCCGCCGTGGCAATACCGTGTGAAGGTGGACTGTGGAGGTCGTGATTGGCAGTGCTTGTTCTTTGCTCCAGAGTCACAAAGCCATAAACTGTCCCCACAGTCACTTTGTCCACGTCAATTCTTCGTTCGAATCCCCATTTTTCCAGCCCCGTTTAGCCTCCCTTCATGATCGCAGAGTCTGTTCTCGATATCACATTCAATGACGACGACTGGCTGGCTCCTGCACCGCCAATGCTTTATAGGGCAGCTAGTGTAGGCAATAGCTGGGGCGTCACTCGCATCGGACGTGGCTTCGACTGGAATTCGAGTGACGGCCATCCTTCAAGTCCTTCCAACGCCACCTCTACTCTTGACAGAGCAAAATTATCCGTTGATCTTCCAAAATGCACATCTATAAAGCCTCCAAGACGGCCTTCTCCGATATCTGTCCTCAGTACTTCTCCAGACAAGTCTCCGCCTCTTGCTTTGGAACCTAGCATCCCACCTCCATCGGAATTCGCGGAATCGCCAGTCTGTGACTCACCTCTGCGCGCACAACCACATTCCCCATTTGAAGTCTTGCCGCATCTTGTTCCTTCTCAATCCGAAGCAAATCGTTCGTTACCCCCCCGTTCTCCGACGCTTCCCCGTCCCCGCAGGCGGTCCTCCCAGCAACGCGTCTCTCTCATTGCTGGTCGTGTATCTATAGCCCAAATCGATCCACCTTCACCGCCCCCAGCGATGCCACAGATTCTTCGTCGATCCGGCAGTGCTGGGAATATGTTGTCATCTGTCATCACAACCACACCTTCTACACCAGTATCCGATGGAAAGTTGCCGCCGGATGGTAGAACTATTTCAGATTTTTTCATCGAACGTGAAATCGGTCGAGGTGCATACGGTTTAGTCAAACGAGCGCGCGAGTACAGGTCGGATGGTGCTCTTGGGGTGAGAAGTTGTTTTCCACGCCGCGTTAACTGTGTCTCACCCTGCAGCAGCCACCCCTGGTCATCAAGCAAATAATCAAGTCACGCATTCTTGCGGACTGTTGGAAACGGCACCATGAATACGGAACGATTCCAACAGAAATTTATGTGATGCTGTTGATATCATCAACGTCCTTCACGCTACCTCCATGTCGTCCATGGGATCCGCGACGCCATCATCACTCAATATCATCTCCATGCGCCCTTGATTGGGAAGAGGGCAAGGTGGTCAAGGGTCACCCGAATATATGCCCGTTACTAGACTTTTTCGAAGACAACCACTACTACTACATCGTTTTACCGTCCACATCTCCTGAGCATCTTCCGAAGGAACCCTCCCCCCCAACGGATCTCTTTGACTTGGTAGAGGCATATCCAGAAGGTCTCCCCCCTGCCTCTATTCGAAGCTACCTAGGTCAACTGGCTGATGCTCTGTGTTTTCTACATGACCGAGGTATTGGTAGGTAGCGTCCACACCCCCCTGCAACGAGCGTTTGACAGATTCACGCAGTTCATCGTGATGTGAAGGACGAGAACGTGGTTCTTGGCCCAGATGGCCTCTGTGTCCTCATAGACTTTGGTAGCTCTGGACTTATTAAGAATACCGGATGGGATACGTTTAGTGGGACGTGAGTTTATTCTATTTTTAAACTGCTCAGTTCTGAATATGTACCCTGACAAGGCTGGACTATGCTGCACCAGAGATCCTACGAGGGGAGCGATATTATGGAAAGGAGCAGGATGTGTGGGCATTTGGAGTTGTGGCCTACGTCCTCCTGGTTGGAGAATGTCCATTTTTAACTGCAGCTGAAGCACAAGAGAGCCTAACTTCGCCGTTCGCAAGTGCATCCATCGCACTAGACGATCGATGTGGCGATGAGAAGGCACGAGAAGGAGAGGAGCATGACGGAGGGGGTGCCCTCGGGGATGCCGCTGCACTCGTGCGGACATGTTTGCAAGTGGAAGTCGACGCGAGGCCAACATTCGAAAGCATTCTCTGGTGCCGTTTCCTGAGTGGTCGCGACGGCTGGGGGATGAAGAAGCCCTATGGAAATCAACTGCGGATCACACCACAACCGAGTGCATTTCCTGCACGCATTCCCTGATAGACAGGAACGACACTAGGTTCTGGCTTCAGCCCGTCCTCCCAACTTCATAGACAGGGTAATCGGCTTTGTCAGGCCACGGACTCGTCCCTCCGGCATTTTTCTCTTTTTATGTTCCCATCCATCACCAGCAATCCCACATTATCAAGCGACATTGTCTTGTCATTCAAGCATTATCGCTAGGAGAGAAGTATGTATATCGATACCTATAGCAACCTAGACAATAGAGAGGAGCTGTTGCAGTCCAGCGACCCAGATGGAACCCGTGGCCTGCCGCGGTGTTGGAATTTGACTGCCGGCGCTGGGCGGAGTTGACGGCATATCAGTTTATCAGCAGGTCGAATCACATCGATTCAAAATCGATAAAAAAATTTTGGCGCAGAAGGGGTATAACTATCAGCAAACATCTGGCCAACCTTTCTTTCTTTCATACCACCACATCCTCTTCCCTCTCCTCATTTTCTTTCTTTCTTTCTGTACACATAAGTGAGTATCCTATCTACCCCTCATCCATCGTCATCCACACGCCTCTCTCACGAGCGGGTTCTTATCTGCACCATCGTTCTTGTCGTCTGATCTTACGATCGTCCTCGAGATCTCATACTGAACACAACATAGAAACTCTTCAAAATGGGAAAGGAAAAGACCCACGTTAACGTCGTCGGTGAGTCCTCAGCTCCACCGTCAACACCTTCGCTGATTGAGCCATCGCAGTCATCGGCCACGTCGATTCCGGTAAATCGACCACCACTGGTCACTTGATCTACAAGTGTGGTGGTATCGACAAACGTACCATTGAAAAATTCGAGAAGGAAGCCGCCGAACTCGGAAAGGGTTCCTTCAAATACGGTGAGTCATCAATCAATTGCGATGTGACAGATCGCTGATGGGGCGATTAGCTTGGGTGCTCGACAAGCTCAAGGCTGAGCGCGAGCGTGGCATTACCATTGATATCGCTCTCTGGAAATTCGAGACCCCCAAATACATGGTCACCGTATGTCGATGCTCCTCTCGCACGCATGTCCTTTCTCACATGGGTCACAGGTTATCGATGCCCCAGGGCACCGTGATTTCATCAAAAACATGATTACCGGTACTTCCCAGGCTGACTGCGCTGTCCTCATCATCGCCGGCGGTACCGGTGAGTTCGAGGCTGGTATCTCCAAGGACGGTCAGACCCGTGAGCACGCTCTCCTGGCGTTCACCCTCGGTGTGCGTCAGCTCATCGTCGCTGTAAACAAGATGGACACAACCAAGGTGTGCCGTCCGTTATTCCCTGATAGATGTGGTTCGATGTTATCGTCAATAGTGGAGCGAGGACCGCTTTAACGAAATCGTCAAGGAAACTTCAACCTTCATCAAGAAAGTCGGTTACAACCCCAAAGCTGTTGCTTTCGTGCCCATCTCTGGCTGGCATGGTGATAACATGTTGGAAGAGTCCATCAAGTGAGCGTTATCATTGAACTAACCAACACGGTGCTCAAAGCATTGAATTAGCATGCCTTGGTACAAGGGATGGACCAAGGAGGTCAAGAGCGGCGCTGTCAAGGGCAAGACTCTCTTGGATGCCATCGATGCCATCGAGCCTCCTGTTCGTCCCTCCGACAAGCCTCTTCGTCTCCCACTCCAGGATGTCTACAAGATTGGTGGTATTGGAACGGTACCTGTCGGCCGTGTTGAGACTGGTATTATCAAGGCCGGCATGGTCGTCACTTTTGCGCCCACCAACGTGACCACTGAAGTCAAGTCCGTTGAGATGCACCACGAGCAACTGGAACAGGGTGTCCCTGGTGACAACGTCGGTTTCAACGTGAAGTACGCTGTCATCCATTCCTTGAGACTGCTGTTCCTAATTATATGTTTGCAGGAACGTTTCAGTCAAGGACATCCGTCGTGGGAACGTCGCCTCTGACTCCAAGAATGACCCTGCCAAGGAGGCTGCATCCTTCAACGCGCAGGTTATCGTTCTCAACCACCCTGGTCAGATTGGTGCTGGTTACGCTCCTGTCCTCGATTGTCATACTGCCCATATCGCCTGCAAGTTTGCGGAGCTCATCGAGAAGATTGACCGTCGGAGTGGCAAGTCTCTGGAGCAGGCCCCCAAATTTGTCAAATCCGGTGACGCTTGCATTGTCAAACTAGTCCCGTCAAAGCCCATGTGTGTCGAATCCTACAATGAGTACCCACCGTTGGGTCGGTTTGCTGTTCGTGATATGAGACAGACTGTTGCCGTTGGTGTCATCAAATCCGTGGAGAAGACCGAGAAGGGTAGTGGAAAAGGTGAGGCTCTTGATGTCTGCCATCGACTAGCATGCTGACTCTGTCCCTAGTTACCAAGTCCGCCGAGAAGGCCGCCAAGAAGAAATAGATGTAGCCATCATTGTATTCTTCTTTCTCTCTCTGGCTTTCACTTGCTCTGTTTCCTTAGCTCACGGTGTGCATACCTACATTGTCCCTTATTTACGCGCTGTCTGTACGAACATTGACGAAGACGAGTGCATTAGGTCGCGCCCCATAGCTCGGCTGAATGTCGTTGGGATTTGCCCTTGCCTCGGATTCTACGACGACGATTACGAGCGCTTGGCTGGATCAAGTTTTGATCTAAATTTGACCATCTTGGATGATGAAGGTTAGATGTGGGAACGACCGTTGCATTCTCGCGGTATGGTGGGTAAACGTGTACACAGTTTAAACGCCAGGACTCTGTGTGAACCCACCAGACGCTTCCTTCAGGTGAACGATGGCCGAGTCCAAGGCAATCATTCGCACTTACAAGCCCGGGGATGAAAAAATTGTCAAATTCACCTTGGGGTTGGCCGCTATGGAAGGCCTTGCGGTCGCTAATACAAGAGGTATACACTGGGTTTTCCCCATGGCGAAATAACTACTGACTGATCTTTGTGCCAGCTGCATTCCATCCACTGACACTGAGTATATGGGTCGGATTGTCGTGTATCATGATCCAGCTGCTGAATTGGTGGCCAAGACCAGAGTACGGTTGGCTGGGGTGGTTGTTACCATTGCCAGCTTTCGGGTGCTGGGGCGTTCCAGTGCTGTTCGCAATTGACTGGTACGTCCCCGTCCTAGGCCACTTTCATGTACCAACGTGTTGTCTAGGATAAATCGGCCCTACTTTGAAGATGTTGCAACAGCCCTTATGCGCAGGGCCGATTTCGCGGACCTCCAAAAGTACTATGCTCGCTCACCTTCTTCTGGTCTTTTCATCCTCGAATTCGCCGACAAATTTGTTGGCCTCATTGCCATCGACGCCTCGAACGATTCAGAGTCAGACCGGGCATTTGTGAAAAAAATAGACAAGAGCCTTATTCTTGCGGGCAAGACTGAAGATTTCTACTCCAGTGGCACGGGTGAAGTTGCAACCATTCGGCACTTCTTCGTGGAGGAACGCTATCGCAAGTCTGACGTGCAGCAGGACATCTTGGCGTACGCGGCTCGTCATGTTTTCACGGCGACGAAGCAGGTCAAGGTCCTCAAAACCTCGATTACAACTCTTCTAAGCTATAAATATCGTTGCTTGCGAGACTTGGGATTTCAGCCGGCGGAGAAACGGGTTGGTAAAGTTGGTATTCTTGGCTGGAGGGTGGACACGATGAGCTTGGGGAGAGACCGATGGGAGAAAGACCAGAGCAAGGGGTTGCCTAAAAGTTGAACGCTGATGACTAGCACCTCTGTTGAATCATCCGTAATTTAAATGCGCGATGGCATTGCTTCCTTCTATCGTCGCCGATCCAAGTGGCTCACGCCCACACCAACCCTTGATTCTCGTCCAGTCCTCCGCTCCACAGACGTGCTTACCAGTGCTTCGTAGTCTCATTCAGCCTGCCAAACGCCCAGATCAAACCTTGCTGTTTTGCTTTCTTTATCCTCCCTCATCGCTGGTTGCGGACTGGCCCAACACTCTGAATCCTTCACTGAGGGTGTTTGACCATACTGAACGTGTTCCTGGGTACCACAGCGAAACGCATGATATACGAGATGAAATCCTGGAGGTCGTTCGTTCAGGTCAGTAAATTCCTCAAGATCAGCGAGCTGGTCACCAGACTACCTCAAGAGTGAAGCTCATCGCAAACAGTCCCACCAGGATCCCTTCACGTCATCATCGACTCTGTCGACACCCTTGCCGCTGACCTCGCATCAGACTCCCAGGCGTATATGTTTATCAAGTCCCTCCTTGGTCTGATTACCTCCCGTTCAGGTGCGTACGTACTCGCATACCACGTAGGTATGCTCATCGTCGTACAACACGGCAGCGCCATCCGTGCTGATCCTGCACCTTCTCCCCTGCCCTCTGCTGCCGATGCTGATGCAAACGCGCCTTTCGGCCACGCTGACACACTTGATTGCGCATCCTTCGTCTCTCATCGCACACATCGCGTCTGCATACCTCACGCTGCCGCCACCCGCAGGGCCAGCGGAAAAGTTTTGGTCCATCTTTATTCCAGTGTCCGAACGCCTCCGTGAAAGCGAGGCCCTCGTTTATGGCCCCGAGGGAAGTGGGGCTTGTTCCGGGGGTGGGACAGGTGCATCCGAGTTTGTCGTGGAGTTGATAGTGAGAGGGGTAGCCAGCGAGGGGCGTACACGCGGCATCGAGCGGGTGGTCGAAGCGTGGACCGGTCTTGGTCCCGACCAGCTTCAGAAACTGGAGAGCCTGAAACACATCTGGTCTCGGATGACATCGCCCGACGAGGTTTGTCGTCTTGCCCGAACGCCGGCTATGATCTTGACGGACATTTTAGAAACCACGCGAGACGAACCAAGCCGTCTCGTTCAACCTAAACCTTACTCCAGCGCAGGAGAAAGCGAGAGCACAGGTTCCCTTGCCTTATGCCCACCAAGGTCAGATCTACCGTGGTGCGGACCGAAGTGTAATGTCAACGTAACCCTATTACAGGTGAACGCTCGTCTTCGGTCCCACCTACGGCGCGGGGTGGTGCAATCTTCTATGAACCGGACTCAGCTGACGACATCGATGACGATGATCCTGACGAGGATCTTGATATATGACCGAGATAGTAACCGTCGTGTTATCCAAGAAATCCAGCATAATATATATTTACAGATCGACACCCTATAGATCGAGAGGGCTCTCATGTAACCCATGATTCTAGGCTCGCGCGCTTCCTTGGCCGAAGTTTGACCATTAGTTCTCCAGTCTCCAAGACAAAACAATCCTTCAGGGAGTCCATCCAAGTCTGGGGATCAAAGCCGTCGTCGAATTCCATGTCGAAATGCATAATGAGCAATGTTATGACGACCCTCAGTTCGAGCATCGCCAGTGACTTGCCCACGCAATTCGCGGGACCCATAGAAAACGGAATGAATGCATTACGATCCAACACAATTTCTTGCGTGTTGGAACTACTGGATAGCCATCGATCTGGCCAAAATTCGTCCGGGTGTGGATAGAAACACCTTGGGTCGCGGTGCAACACGTAGGGGGGGACTTGTATGTTAGTACCCTCTTCGAAGTAGCTAGAAAGCATGTAAGCTCCGGGCACCATATATTTTAGCTAGATCGTACTGAGGGCCGACCAGTTTTCCTCCGCTGCCCCTGGCGGGTGCACGTTGGAGACCGGTCGGGACCGGAGGTTGGAGACGAAGGACCTCATTGCTGATACGACGATAGACGATGAAAATAGGCAACCTTGTGCAAGAAAACTAGACGGGACGTACATGACTGCATTCAAGATAGGGAGAGTGGGCAAGATTTTTGTGTCCAAGGGGCTTATCTCGGTTGGGGGGAAGGCAGCGTCTATCTCTTCGCGTACCCGCACGTAGTAGGCGTGGTTCGCGAGTAAATAGAAAATAATATTTCTCAAGACTGTGGAAGTTGTGTCTGAACCAGCCACAATGGCGAGAAGCGAATTCGAGACCATAAATGGGAAGGGTGATTCCTGTGAATCAGCGTGGTATGCCGAGATCTAGATCCAGCGCTCAGTGCCGCGTAGCCGAGAAACGACAAAAGGAAAATCACCAAGTGATAGAAAAGATCCTTCTTTTCTGGTTCACGATCATATCGTATTTTGGCTCGCCGATAGCCAAACGCTCCAAAGGCACGCATTGGCGCTCCGAAGTAGGGAAGCCTGGACATTATCGGTGAAAACCACGGAATCGCTTGACACAGACTGGCATAGCTAGAGGTGCAGTTAGAGTCTGCTCACAAAAATTGGTGTGCACTAACTAGAGTGACCTTGCCATACTGGGCAACAGTCGTTCGCTATCACGGTCCCGCATAAGCTCAAATCCACCACCAAAACTTGATCAGCAACGGCTCGAGAATGAGAATGATTTAAGCAGTTTCAGGACTGAGTTTGACTCACGCCATATCCCCCATGAAATCGAACCTTGACCTACTATAAGCAAGACGGAACGTACGCAAACAACACTCACGTGAAGCATCCAATCCAAGTAGCAATGTCGGTGGAAGCTGCCCCACCTTGTTCTTTGCAGATGGCCCTCAACGTATTGATGAGCTGGTAAGCACGGAGGAGCATCAGCTCCTCGTAATCGCTCAAAGGGGCTTCTGAGAAAGCCTTGTTCCAAACTTTTCGCAATACCGCATGACGTTGCATATCGCGAGAGGTGATCAGGTTAAGATGTTCCATTTGCTTTCCACTCATTGGAGTCATCCGCCTCCCCCCGAATACTAATCAAACCAGAGGTGAGGCCAAAGCTGACACAATGAACACGGCCGAAAATCTTACGGGGTCCCTTCGGCATTCCTTGCGAACCGAGGATGTATGGTAGCAGGTCCCTGTCGACAATGGATAGTTCGTTTGGACCTTGACAACCATCATCGCTATGCACCAGACTGACAGGCATGTAGCCACCTACCAATGCGGACGATAGAGCCGTATCGCTCGTGTAATCGTTTGCGGTAATGCTGGGCTTTTCCGCCGGAATAAACGAAAACCATCCACAGCTGAGATATCTTGGCCATGATCGGGCCAGGATATTTGGCAAGGGGGTGAAATGGCGAGAGGCGATAGACCACAATCGACGTAAAAAGGGTCACGAAAAACAGAGAATAAGCTGCCATAAAGGCCGCCTGGAGAGGCAATGTGTGGTTGGCCAATGCCCATGTCGGAAGTAAAGGGACGAGCAAGACTGGGAGCAAGTTCCATGAAAAAGAGGGTTCATGCCGATTGAACCGACGGTGCACAACCTAGCAGTCCAGTTCGGAGTCAAACTGGGGCTGAAACATAGACAATTCAAACTTACCAACGCGTAGAGAATGTCAAATGCTAAGGCATACGCTTGCAGGTAGGTCATGATTGTTATTCGCAACCGCTGATCACCGCCGTGACCGTGACGGAGAGGTAACCTAATTCGGCAAGCATTGCTTGAGGAGGCGCATCACCAGGACTACAGCGGCTTTGGCTGTGCAGCCACTATAAATCAAGGGACTCGTAAAAGTTTCTGCGCCGGAACGTGGTGAGTATCGAGGAAACCATGTTGGGTATATTACGATCGAGCGTACTCATACACCTAACTTACATTCGCTTACTAATACTGTCACTAGTGTCGAGTTCGTACCGCGACTGCCATGAATCGTGGTCGACCCCGCCGCTTCCCATCCTACAAACTGTCCTGGAGGTACTACAATCATAATTGGCTGTCCCGTAGGCGTGCTCAGGCTGTGGGTAGGTCCGCATCCTGTGTCCCAGGTCCAATCCTGTGCTACTGCTCCACTTGTGACTGCGCTGCGGTCATAGGACGGGGCTCCCTGCCGTACCTTACATGAGGCAAGTGTCCATTCCGATTACGTTCGATATGTAGAGCCGAGTCGGCACTCCTCTTGCACCGTCCCTCCACACACATGAACGGAAACTACTCTCAGCCAGTCCTCAGCCCAGTCGTATATCTCAACTACCTCGATCCCGGGACGGCGAGTGAGTATGAAATAATAAGAGATATTTATCTTGTCACTTTTGGGGTATGTGACCCATCCTTCGTTGAAGCGACGCTTGACGTGCTGGTCACGGAAGGCGCTATCATGGGATATCCTCTCCAGCATACCTGAGGACTACAAACTCCTTCGAACAGCAGCCGGACCTTCTCCAGTGTTATTTGCTTACTTTACATCGAGGTATGTAGTCCACTTTCAACAGCTCGTTCGCTATGCTTATCCTCCCCATCAGGATATCCGCCCTTGCTGTGGTGCTCATGTCGATACTAGCAAAAAGTGAGATCTCCCTCCGCGTGCTTTGCGGCGATATGCACTATTTCGTCTTGCTTTAGCCGGTCCGGTCCAAAATTGTAGCGTCTTGGAGTTGATCAACTCTTTATTCTGGATTTTGGCGTCTGCGTCCTCTTCCTACCTCTTTCTCAAACGCGTCCATGCCGTGTTTCCCCGGGAAAGACTCGTTTCTCATGGCTTCACGGCGCTCTGGGCCGTCTCCGTTGGCGCCTCTGCCGTTATCCTGCCAGCCAGTTGGCCGTTCGACGACGACTATCAAATCGCAGATACGAAGCATTGCATGAACGTCAGCGCCAATAGTTACATTGCCGTGGCGTTCATCGTGCCCGTGTTCTTCGACGCGTTCGTTTACGCCGCCGTCAGTTATAAAATCCTCAAGTTTCATCCCATCAAGAAAGCAAAGAGTTGGAAGGCCAGGTGCTCTGGTGAAACGCTTCCTCATCTTTCGCGGGCGATCCTCCAGGGTGGGCAAAAGTATTACGGGTACGTCGCTCCTGTCGTATATATCGAGTCAAGTTCCAAGACCCGCTTTGCAGGATGACAAACGGCATCAACGTCGCGCGCACGACCGTCGCGTTGTCGTCCAATATTTCACCCGTCATACAATTAGCGCCTGTGGTTCCCGCTATAGCGCTCACGAGTGCGATGGCATGCCGTGTCTTTCGAAATCTCAAACAAGAGGCGTTGGAGAGGGTAGAGGTTGGGCACCTGACCACACTCCGATTCGCGGAAAGGGGTCCTATCAATGCTCAGGTTATTCCTTTATCAAAGGACCCAGACATTCCGTCTGCGGAAGCTCATTCCAGTTTGGAACTTTGTCGACGGTGAGCGGAGAACACGAGTTCACAAACGACATCTACGACGCGTTTACTTTATATAACATTGCGATGTATGTACCATGACAGACAGAATACCGATACGAGTCAATGCAACTTTATCATGATGGTATGTGGCAAGGTGTAGAATACAAAACGAGTGGAGCGTACAAAACATAGATGCAGAGAGCGACACGTTCAATAGAGTGACTTCATGAAGTCCATCAGAAACCTGTCCAAGATAGAATAAACACAGAAACTAGGAGGGCGGGTTGACGAGAGTGGACTAAAATCTCTTTATGGTCGACAGTGCTGCAAAAGAAAAACGACGGAGTGGATCCCTGCTACCACGTCTAGAACCCGATCCAGCTATGTCGGTAGTGGAATGCTCGATGGTGCTTGCCTGGACCGCGGAGGAGTATTCAGATACGGTTCGTGATCTCGCGTGCTCGTCTCCCATAGGACCGTGCGAGACGAGTGGACGAACGTCATACGGGGGTGGGGGGGCGGTGATTAAGATCACGCTGCCGTTTTCGCTGTCTTGGCTCGTGATAACCCTGAGATTGATACCTCGGTCCATGCTGCCGCGATGCTTGTTCGCACTTCGCCGCGTGACAAGCCGTTTGACACGCCCACCCAGCATCTTGGCATGCTTGATGAAGGCCTGTGATTTTGAGACCCGGGGGGAGGGGGCAGGAAAGGGATGCAAATCAAGTTGGTGAGGAGACGGAGAGGGGTGAATGGGTGCCTCTGCTACAAGCTCTACCAAGGGGGAACACTGGACGCTCTCAGAGAGTGGTGAACGAGGTTCTTCAGAGCGAGGGAGGCCAGGTGTTACACCCTCGCGCCATGCCTGCAAGCTGTCCAGTGCGGACGGAAACGTATCCGTGCCAGTGGGCTTCAAAACTAAACGTGCCGGTGAAAAAGGCTTGGGGGACATGGTGCAAGGGGGAAGGGAGGACGGTGATGTGACCGAAGTGGTCGGCGAGTTGTGTGCCAAGACGGAGGAGACCTGTGAGGAGGGCGTCACGGCGCTGGGACTTAGTGCCGGTGTAGATACGGGGCTATTGTCTGTATCGATCGAGTGAATTTCAAGGAGGTTCCGTCGAAATACGCGATCCGTCTCTGTATGACCTCCGAGGTCGCTAAGCCAAGTAGACGAAGAAATCTCCCAAGGAGGAAGATTCGCGCCCTTGGGTTCGCCGGATTCGCTAGATCCATTTGCGGCACCAGGTGATAAAAGAGGGGAGACGCGGACTGCGGCCTCAGCGTCCATATGCTCTCCACGAGGAGTCGGAGGCATTAACAAGAATTGGCTTGAAGTCGGCGAAGCCAAGTCAGTGACTTGTGGACACGCCGGCAGGACAGACGTGGTCTGGTTGGCGAGCTCTTGCATGTCGCTGAACGTGAAGCAGGACGAGGAGACAGGAGTGGGAAGGGAAAGAGGTGTGATTGGAAGAGTCAAGTCAGTGCTGAAGGGGCAGTATTCCGTCGGGGGGACGACGATTCGCAGCGGAAGTGGCTTCTCTAGTGCGAATCGAGTCGCAGACAGAGAAGGCGAGGGCCGATGGACTTCCTCGAGCGAGTCGCCCGGTGGTGATGTTCGGAAGTCCATGTGCTAGAAGATGAGGGATGAGAGCTAGGACCGCGGGCAAGTCGGCGGGCTCACAGATGTCGATGAGGGACGAGACTAGGGGTGAATGAGCGACGGAATCAAGGACAAGACGAGGACACACCGGAGACTCTGGCCACGCGCCGGGGAATTGCAAGTCTGGCATCGGGATTGGAATCCAAAGGACGACTCGGAGAGATGCTTGGACACCCTTTATACTCAAAATATATGCAAGAATCCAAAAAGCTTCCATATGGTATTAGCAATGGAACCGCACCATACGCTACAGATTTCCCCTAACTGCGGCATCAACACTCTCTGCAAAGTATTCAATGTTGCTGCTATTCAGCCCAGCCATCGAAATGCGCCCATCCATGGTCATATAAATGTGCGCTTTTTCAGCGAGAGCCTTGCACTGCTCAGTCTGAAGCCCAGTGAAACTACACCACGCCTTGAGCCGAGCCGGCACTGACAGCTATGAAAAGTACACACCTGAACATGCCAATTTGGCTCTTGATATGTCCCCAGTTGCCGGGAGTCCGGAAGCCGTTGGTCAAAAGTTCGTACAGCCTTTCTCGCATGTTGATAATACGGTCCGCCATGCCCTTGACTTCACTCTCCCATTCTTGATAAAGCTGAGGGTCCGACAAGATCGTGTTGGCGATATGAGCACCGTGCAAGGGTGGGTTCGAGTACATAGGACGAATAATAATCTTGAGTTGACTCTCGACGCGTTTTTTCTCCTCCTCACTCGTGGTGGTGAGAGAGAAAGCACCAACACGCTCGCCATAGAGCCCCATGTTCTTGGCAAACGATTGGCATAACGCTATGTTGTGGCCCTGGGAGACGAAGTGACGAATGGCGAAGGCGTCGCGCGTCGTCGAGCCAGAAGCGAAGCCCTGGTATGCCATGTCAAAGAATGGGAACAGTTTCTTTTCCGCAAGGATGTCAGAGAGCTCCTCCCATTGTGCTTGCGTGGGATCAACCCCAGTGGGGTTGTGTGCGCAGGCGTGCAAAAGTACGATAGCACCCTCTGGTGCGTTCTGTAGAAAGTATGAGTAAAGGCGACCGGCTCGAAATTCGGACAAACCTTGAGGTCGTCTTTGAGACCGTCAAAGTCAAGGCCGACCGTCTTCTTATCAAAGTATCTGTACGCGCGAACTTCCAAGCCAGAGTCCTTGAACAAGGGAATGTGGTTGCCCCAAGTAGGGGTGGGGAGATAGATAATTTTAGGTCCAGGGTAGTGCCTAGCGAGGAATGCACCGCCAATTCTCAGTGCACCTGTTCCAGAAATAGACTGGGTGACCGCAATCTACATGTCCGCATTAATGCCATTCCAAAGTGACGTGGCCATGGCACAACGGACCGAGTTTTGGCTGAGTGGTATACTGTCTGCGCCGTAGGCGAGCTTGGCAGCATTTTGGGCGAAGGGAGCGAGACCGGTGATGGGGAGATACTCCTTGTCCAGCTTTGCAAGGGCTATCTTCTCCTCTGCCTATTAATAAATAAATGTGAGAACAGGTTAGCCGGTTCCTAGTGCAGCAAAAAAAACACGACCTTTTTAACGGCGTTCAAGACGTAGGGTTTGCCATTTTCGTCCCTGTAAGCACCGACACCCAAGTTGATCTTGCGAGGATCCTTATCAGCTTTGAAGGCCTCGGAGATACCTGTCAAGAGGCCAGTAAGCAAGGCACGGCGACGACGGAGAAAATATATTGACCAAGAATCGGGTCTGGAGGGCCGGCAGGTACGGTAGACCAGGTAGAAATGGGAGCAACAGTGCGCAGGAGGGAGGAGGCACGACGAGCAGAGTTGAGCGCTAGCATCGTGGCGGGTAAATTCAGAAAAGTCTGAGAAACAAGGTCAAGGCGCTGTCACGCTTATGCTCGGCATTATCCGACATAGCTTGTCTTCAAGTCACGTAGATTAGATCGAGTCAGCCATGTCCGACGACACCCCTAGCAAACAAGGGTACGCTTCTCTTCATCTACGATGGCATTTACTGAAACAGAGTCACCAGCGATGCTGGCGATGGAATCACAGACAGGTGAGCACTGATCGCGCTGATCGATCACTCATAAACGTGTGCCCAAAGTCCTGAGGCAGGTGATGGCCCTTCAAAAAGCGCCGCCAAAAAGGCTCTCAAGGAAGCTGAAAAGGCGAAAAAGAAAGCTGAAAAGACCGCAAAGGCCAAAGAACAGGAGCAGGCTCGGGCAGCTGCGGACGCGGTTCGATCCGGCCTTGATGCTCGCCAGCTGACTCTCACATCACACTCGCAGGACTTTGCAGCCGACAAGTACGGCAAGCTTCCGTTGCACCAGTCCCAATCCCGACAGGGCAGAAAGCGCGCTGACATTTCCGCATTGAGTGCAAAGAACGATGGCGAGTCAGTGTTTCTTAGAGCTCGTATCCAGACATCACGCCTTCAAGGGAACAAAATGGTCTTTCTCAATCTACGCCAAGGTATTCACTGCGTCCAGGCATTGATCCAAGTCACAGAGGGTCAGGTCAGCAAGCAGATGGTCAAGTGGGCTGGTTCACTATCTGTCGAAAGTATCGTCCTCGTCGAGGGCATCGTGAAGAAGAGCCCCGAACCCATCAAAAGCGCAACAGTAGATGATGTCGAGATCCACATCAGCGAGGTGCGTAATCCTCAGTGATAAATCGAGGGTACCAAAATTGATCCATGGAGATCAGTTCTGGCTCTTGGCCGGTGTAGAGAGTAGATTGCCCTTCTCTCTTGACGATGCTAGTCGATCAGAAAGTGCCCCTGAGGTCGAAGGTCAATTCAACAGGGTTCTGCTCGACACTCGACTGAATAATCGCGTCTTTGATCTTCGGGCAAGTATTCCATCACTCATATTCTTTACCGTCTTTCTGACATACATACAGACGGTGACAAATCAGGCGATTTTCAAACTTCAGCATGCCATCGGAGATCTGTTCCGTTCATATCTGAACGGCCAGGGATTCATCGAAATACACAGTCCCAAGCTTCAGGGTGCTGCGACCGAATCCGGTGCATCTGTGTTCAAAGTCGACTATTTCAAAGGTTTGTTCCATCATTTGTCCATACTCGTCGACTAATCTCTATGTTAGGCAACGCGTACCTGGCACAATCACCCCAGCTGGCCAAGCAGATGGCCATCGCGGCCGATTTCGAGCGAGTATACGAGATCGGACCCGTCTTCCGCGCCGAAGACTCCAACACACACCGCCACCTCACGGAGTTCGTCGGTCTGGATCTTGAGATGACGATCGAGGAACACTATCACGAAGTTCGCGATCTGCTTGATGGTATGCTCAAGACAATATTCCGCGGTCTCAAGGAACGGTATGCCAAAGAGATTGCCACAGTGGGAAGACAGTTTGAAGCGGAAGAATTCAAGTGGCGAGATGGGCCTGAAGGAACGCTCGTCTTGACGTTCAAGGAAGCTGTCGATCTCCTCGTCGAGGACGGCGTGGAACGGGAAACCCTGGATGATATCAAGTGAGCCGATCACGTTATAGGCACTCGCTCGGTTCTGAATTTTTCCTCGTCACGGTAGCACGGAAAACGAAAAGAGACTGGGCCGTATTGTCAAGACCAAGCACGACACGGACTATTTCATTGTCGACAAGTTCCCCCTCGCTCTCCGTCCGTTCTATACCATGCCAGACCCTGAGGACCCTGTCAGTCATTCGATCGAACTTCCTACCATTCCGCTGATCCGCTTCATAGACCCTTTCCAACTCGTACGACTTTTTCATGCGAGGCGAAGAAATCCTATCTGGCGCACAACGTGTCCACGACCCGGAATTCCTTGCACAGCAAATGCGTGGCAAAGGCGTTGACCCCGAGAGCATGAAGGGATATTTGGATGGATTCCGGATCGGATGTCCCCCTCACGGGGGTGGAGGGATTGGTCTGGAACGTGTACTGATGTTATTCTTGAAGCTCAACAACATCAGGCGAGCATCGTTATTCCCGAGAGACCCTAAGCGGCTGGAGCCTTGAGGCTGAGCTATTTCTCCGTGATCATCTCGCAGGCTAAAGTCACCCGTGTTGTTCCAACGTAGTGCACTGGTCAGCACCTGGCCTAGAATTACATAATACACTAGATAAATGTGGTTGTACCGGGCAGACCTACTCCGAATTAAAATGAGACCAAAAAGCGTCCAGAAGCCGTGTCGCGTGACAGACAAGAGATGGGTGGAAAGCGAAATAAAAACAACATCCCTAGCAAAGGTACACAACTCTAAACTACGACATGACAGTAAGTGAAGGGCTGGGTATGGGTGGCTGGACATAAACCACGACCGTGGGTGAACTAATGTGTACATGTTTCATCGTCTTTCCCTTCTCGAACGGCGTCTCTCGGAACGCGAACCTGACCCTTGTCCAACCGCGCTTACAGGGAAGGAGTTGCCCTCTAAAGCAGCGGCGATAACGTCCGCGGGTAGATCAATGTGAACGCCTTCGGCATATGCATACGCATCCAGCGGGGAGTACGCTGGTGGGTCACGCCTCGAGAATGCTGGATGGTCGGCTGGCAAGGTGTTGACAATGTCGTGGGGAGCCGACGAGGACAATGCCTCTAGGTGGATGTCACGCTGGTTAGGCGTAGGCGGATTCGGGGTGCGAGGCGAATCTGGTGGCGGATGTACCTGGATAGAGGGTTCGGTATCTGTGTGTCGCGTGGCGGCCAAGAAGTGAGTGAACGATTCCCGCCGTAGGCGAGGAGTACTAAAGAGGCTGCTTGCACCTGCGGCACTTTCGCTGACGGGCGACTGAGAGCGCGACGATGAAGAGCAGGAAGAGTCCTCGTCTTCTTGGATGTCCGCAGCCTCTAAAGTGGGAGACAATGGGAGGTCGTGATTGGGAGGTGTGTGGAATGGCAAATCAGTCGGAGAGAGGTATCTGGAGTTATTAGAAGGACCCGCAGTGTTATCGTCGGACTCCTCAGTGATGGGGGTGATTGGGGGAGGGGGCGTGAGGGGCTCCTGAGGGCCGGAGGTTCGCGGAGCCCTCCTAAGGGGAGACGATGCAGAGGTGCTCTTTGGACGACGGTGGCGATGTAGGCGACGTGATATCGGAGGCGGTGATGAGACGCCTGGGAACGGTGCGGTGCCGAGACGAGCGCCACCACCGACGTCAAGTAATATGCTCCCACGCTCACTGCCATAGGCGGGAGGCGGGGCGAGTGTTCCGACGCTTGGAGCGAGACCCCACTTTTTGACGTTGGCCTCGATGAAGACGAAGCCAGCCTGACCGAGGTTGACGTGTACACTGCAAGGGCCATCTGCCCCGATCGTGGGAAAGAGGTTGTAGCGGCTGAGACCAATAAAGGCATCTTCGAGCTTGCGGCCGTTGCGTGTGAAGAAGACGGTGCCCGTCCGGGGTCGATAGCCAACACCGAGCACGTCGCCCTCCTTGAGGACCGGGCCAAACGTAGATGCAGCAAACGGGTAATTGTAGCATTTATCCCCGTTGGAGTGATACGCAACCGAGTGACGGCTCACGCCAGGTAAGCGGAAGGGTGGATAGGGCTTGGTTGCCAGTCCGACCGCGACAGTGGTCGTCTCTGGGAGATCGAACATTTTTACTTCCCAGTAGTAGACTTCGTTGAGTTTGGGAAGAGGAAGATTCGACTGGACGCATGAGGCTGACGAGGGATCGGGGAGGAAGGTAATTTCTGTACGAGCGTGCACCAGAAGAGAGTTTATGGTTTCGTAGTCTGGTTCGAAGCACCAGGCGGAGACGCCCTTTTCTTGGATAGAGAGAAATTGGGATAGAGTGATATCAGTTGGCTCCGAGTTAGGGGGATACTGTAATTGATAGTCTAAAAGCAAAGCGGTCGACACCAGCGTGCGCAAGGCAAGGGTGTACGAACGGACCTTTGGCTCTGAGGTACGACCTACGTAGGGGCTCTGAAACGCTCTCGAGCCAGCGAGACTCGACGCCTTCGAAGCCACCATCGCCTTCATAGAGCTCCTCTCGGCTCATGTCGACGGGGCCGTCGGCGTCTCTGAGGACGATTGACCTGCGCCTGCGTATGAATATGATGCATACTAGGAAGAGAAGGAGGACGAATAGAAAGGTAGACAGCACGATGAGGAGGGGGAGGATGAAAAGGAGGGCGTCTGGTTGTTCTGGGTAGTCGGGCATCGTGGAATCGAGCAGACCGAGGCCCGCAGACGAGCCTCTCCTCTACCTGTCCAAAAATGGAAAGTAACCTTTGACGATGAACGCGACGCTCTCCCCTGCAAGAACGCCGAAGCGAAAACCGTCCACGAGGAGACCAAGAGCCAGCTCATATTTACCACCAATACAGTCTCAGGAGTCTCATGAACTCGCCTTGTGTGCCATCAGAAACCTCCTCAAAGGTCGTACATGCTACGATGCTTTCCCAGTCAGCTTCAGGCTCATCGTTCTCGACACAAAGCTCAACGTGAAAAAAGCCCTCCAGTGTCTCCTTCTCAATGGTACGTCACTCCCTCCTTATCCTGCTCACCCCTTATGCCCCCACAGGTGTCGTCTCTGCTCCCCTCTGGAACAGCGAAAAGTCAAAGTTTGCCGGCATGCTCACCGTCCTCGATATCATCCATCTCATCCAGTACTATTACGACAATCTCAACTACGAAGCCGCCGCCGCAGACGTAGAGACTTTTCGGCTCGAGTCGGTGCGAGGTGCGTCTTCCCACTCCTGTCCGATGAGCCACCCGCGCATGTCCTTCCCGCAGATATCGAGAGGAGCCTCGGCGTCGCGACCCCTCCGATGCTCAGGGAGCATCCCAACAGTACTCTCTACGACGCCGCCAAAGTTCTCATGCAAACCCACGCTCGCCGCCTTCCTCTCCTCGATTACGATTCCGAAACGGGCCACGAGGTCATCGTGTCCGTCCTGACACAATATCGCCTACTCAAATTCATCTCTATCAATGTAATTCTTCCCTTTTTCTTTCGTCCAGCCGAACTCATTTTTCTTTGCCAGTGTACCAGGGAAATACACCACCTCCATATGCCCCTACGCAAACTCAAGATCGGCACATACGTCTCGAAATGTATTCCACTAGAAGCATCTGACGCATGTACCCCTTATTGGCCTATCGCTACCGCAACTCTGAATACCCCTGTCTTCGATGTCGTTCACATGTTCTCCGAACGTGCTATATCAGCAGTCCCAATCATCGACGACGATGGGGTAGTGGTCAATCTCTATGAGACGGTTGATGTCATCGTACGTCACGGAATAACGTCAAGGTCTTGTCTGACTCTTTTCAAAGACGCTCGTTCGTCTCGGTGCATATCAAGCACTCGATTTGACGATCTCCGAGGCTCTTAACCAGCGTTCTCCAGACTTTCCTGGTGTCGTCATTTGCACTGCCGGGGATTCGCTTGGCACGCTACTCCAGCTCATCAAAAAGCGCCGTGTTCATAGACTAGTGGTCGTCGAGGGGGAGGTAAGTTACCGGCCTATTGCCGATCTGGTCCCTGAGTTAATGACCTCTTTGTAGGAAGAGGAGAAGAAGGGAGGCAAGAAGGGACGTTTACTTGGGATCATCACGCTCAGCGACGTGCTGCGATACGTTATTGGCGAGGCTGGACTTGGCGGGGCAGAATCAGTCGAGGAGCTACCATCGTCGACGGACAAGACGTTGGCGCACGAAGTTGCCTCGTAAAGCTAGCCGACGTTTTCGTTATTGTTCCCTTTTCTGCAACCTTGTGTAGATCACATGTAAAGCGTTGCATACGCGTGGCTTGCTTCTCTTCCATACAGCATGACCGCTATCCAGGCCATCTACATTCGCGCTCACGAGCAGCGACCGACGCCCAAACCTCACGTCGTGTATCGAATAGAGATACAAGCCCATGTCCGCTCATGGCAAATGTGGCATCGCTACTCCGAATTCGCCGAGCTTCACACTGAACTCACAAAGTCCACCGGCTCACCACCCCCCGCAGCCCTCCCACCCAAGAACTCCCTTTCTGTCCTCAGAGGGCCCTTCAGGAACAGCAGCGCACTCGTCGAGCAGCGCAGAGCTGGTCTCGAAATCTATCTACGCGCCATCCTCAGCGCCAAGGAGGACAAGTGGCGAGACAGCTACGCCTTTCGCGACTTTCTCGGCGTCCCCATCGGTAAACAAGGCTCTGTACCCGAAGCGGGCAGCCGCGCCCAGTTCTCGTCCGCGTCGTGGCTCGACGAGCACCTCGAGTTGCAGTCCCGCATCCGGGACGTGCGCGCGGACATCAACAGGCGGGACACGCTCTCTGATCGGGGCGACGTCAATGCGTCGCACACCGCCAACGTCCAGGCGAAGAAGAGGCTAGCCGAGATTCTCTCGCGCGTGCGCACGCTCACGGAGGGGCTGCAGGCGCTTGGTATGTCGGGCATGGCAGAGGGCGAGTTGCAGAGGCGGACGGACATGGTAGCGCGCTTGCAGGACGATTGCGAGAAGTTGGGCAAGATGGTCACGGTGGCGCGCCAGGTGTCCCGTGCCGGCGCACCGACGGCCCCGTCGCTGTCAGGCTTTACAAACGTTGCGGTCGCCCCCGAGTCTGACCGCGCTGCACTGCTTGGTAGCAGTAAACCAGTCACTCGTGTTTTTGGCGTGGCATCCAAGAAACCCCAGGAAACCGACGTGACACGTCCGTTGGATGATCGCGGTGTGGTTGAGCTGCAAAAGACGCAAATGGAGCAACAAGACGCTCAGCTCTCACAATTGACCTCAATCCTCCAACGCCAGCGGCATCTTGGCGAGGCCATCAACGCAGAGCTTGTTGTGCAAAATGAATTATTAGATAATCTGAATCAAGAAGTGGACCAAGTCGGGTCGAAGCTGACGAGCGCAAAGAAACAGTTGAATAGGCTTGGTTGATTGTCACGTCACTGTACATATATGCCATGGTATTCTATGCATCATATCCAATGTCGGGTTTCATGAACACGCAGCAAATTATTGACTGTCGTAATATTGTAGCATATGTTGATGCATGATGATAGGATCCATGAATACGCGAGGATCAGTCGCTGCTCATCAGCAGTTTACCCACTCCCTATGGATCCAAGTCAGTATCCTGCACTGGTCAATAGGGGTAGAACACATGCCTCGAAACATGCAATCATAATACCACATGCGGGCGCAATTTTGGCCGTCCGTGGCAAAACTCCGGCGAACAGAGCACTTGCACCCTCGGTGCGCATTATGCGCAGACACAGAGGTATTGTGGCTGTTTCGCTGGAGGGAAGGGCTCCTGACATTAGTAACGCTTGGCGGCGTGTCTTCAAAACGTCGAAAGGTGACGTCAAAAGTGATGCAGTCGTTCCGCTGATGGCGCCGCTTGCAAACGCAATATATGGGCCTGTCTTGCCGTGCGACTCGAAATACCGTTTCCAGGATTCATAGCCTGCCCAATAAATACCACTAAAGGGAACATCGCGCCAGAGAGTGGCGCCGAGCCCACGCCATAGAAAGATAATACCTTGCTGATGGACAGCGGTTCGTATTGATCCAAGGACGGAAGTAAGCGTATGCGGCTGGGCGGGTGACTTGGGTGTGGATTGGAGATTGGTGCGGACGAGCTCAAGTGGAGAGAGAAGGGATGTGAGACAAGTCCGAGCAGTGATGCCAGCAAACAGAGGAACCAAAGTGGGTGATGGTATCAATTGAGGGAAGACATTTCTCAAAAGATGGTCATATGTGAGCATGTACATGGTAGATGACGGGACGCCAATGAGCCTGCGAAACAAGGTGAGGACCCGGGATCTCGCCAGAGGAAGCGACGTACAAAGATGTTCCAGCGCCCTTCCATAGCCCTCGCAATCCCTCTGCTCTGACGACATGCCGGACTGCATCCAAAAAGCCATTGACACGCTCCCTTCTGAGTATGCCATGGTCATAGATACAGACGACCTCCTCTGCGGCAAAGGGGTGTACCAGAGACGACATGTTGCGGACACAGGGAACATTTGGGGGTTGACAGCACCTGATGGACGCTAAACGAGAAGGTTCCTTTGGTTGTGTTTGCAGGCGAGTCTTGACGACATCGAACGGTGTCACTGTAAAAAGGGTGAGCATAGCACGGTGGTGGTGGTGGTGGCCGAACGTACTCGTGAGTGCGGTCATCGTCGAGCCCGTCGCTGCGGCGATGAGTTTTGCATGGAAGGGGTCCATGAGAGGGAGGTGCGCGGCAAAACCCGGGCAAGTGGTCGTCACTAATATTAATTTTGAACAAAGACGAGTTCACCGGCATCAATCATGTCCTCTCCTCTCCCTGCCCCTTCCCAGCAAGCCAACAGGGTCGCACTCACCGCAGCCCTCACGGAGAACCCTTTGTCGACCAACTCACCCCCGTCAGACAACCCTGACGCAGAGCCGGGCGAAATCCAAGAAGTAGATATGCATGCTCAGGCAGAGGGTATTCGCACCATCTTCAGTGATCCTACCAATTTCAATGTCAAGGTACTTCTCTCGCTTTAAACCACCCATAGCACTCATTTCTTGCGACCTATCAGCACCCCCTCTACTCTCCCTGGACCCTCTGGTTCGATTCTCCGGCGACAAAGGGTCGCAACCTTCCTCAAACACCCGTCTCCTCTTTCCCTCAGACCCCAGTCCTTCAGAACCCCAGTGCTGCTGCGGCACAGGGCTGGATGGAGGACATAAAACGTGTGATCAGCTTTGATAGTGTTGAAGAATTCTGGGGGTAAGCATCCTCGGGAGATCTCTCTCGTCATCGATCTCATTTATCCACAGTCTCTATAACCATATCGTACCACCCTCGCAACTCCCTCAAAAAGCCAATTATTATCTTTTCAAGGTATGTTTCACCGTTTCTATACCTCACGGACGTCGTCTTATTTTGAGCAGGAAGGTATTATTCCGGCATGGGAAGATGATGCCAACAAGAATGGCGGAAAGTGGAGTATACAATTACCGAAAGAAAAAAACCGTGGAAATGTCGACAAGATGTGGCTTTACACGGTATCTGGTCCTTGTGTTTTTCTCCTCGTGTCTGCTGATCGTCGTGGATGGCTTAGATGCTTGCCGCGATTGGCGAGACGTTTGACCCCTGCCTCACCAGCGGCGAAACTCCCGAGCCCAATCTGCAGTCACTGATTACTGGTGTCATTGTCTCAACCCGACCGCAGTTTTATCGATTATCCATCTGGACGAGGCTGGCCCCTACCGGTGATGACAATAAATTACGGGAACGGATCGAGACTGTCGGGAGACACTTCAAAACTAACGTCCTTGGGTATGCGGAGTCGCAAAAGCTGGCTGGCCCGCTCGCGACCGAGGTGGAGTTTTTGTCACACAAAGACTCGGAGAAGAAAGGGAAAGCGGCGAAGAAAATCGTTGTCTGAGTGGGCGGCTTGTGATCATGCGACGCGTGCTCGAGGCATTTCACGCTGGGCTGATTTATTCATTTTATACAAAAAGTAGTGGGCAATAATGCGAATGGTCGATTGTCCGTGGGCGCTGCTTGGTGACTCGTTAATGACATATAGTTATTCCCTTCTGACAGGTTTCATGTGCTCATGCGATATCATAGCTCATCACAGCTCTACCCGTAGGCGCAGTCAGACCCCGCACAGCCACTTTTATCATCTGCTTAAAACCCCTTGACGACCCCTCGCATCTCATCATCGTCCTGTACTTGCACTCACAATGCCCGTCTCTGATCTCTTCTCATCTATCGCAGATAAGGCACAGAACGTCATCAACCAGACTCCTCTCGCGGGTCACACTGGCAGCGATCATAACTCGTCCCAGAGTGCATATCGTGCTGCTCTAGGATCTCTGCAACACCAGATCCGCACTATCGGCCAGCAATATACGCCAACCACTCCCGTACAACGCATCATCACCCTTGAAAAGGGTGTCGCCCTCGATTATGATTCACTGGGAAGGGATGGCAAAGCGCAGAGCAAGGAACTCTACATATGGGGACAGAGCCAGACCCCTGACCTGACCGATGGTGAGATATTCTGACGTCGTAGCCAACGAAACCCTCTGAACCTGTTCCAGTCTCGGATCGGCTCGCATTCCTGAATTTCGTGCATGGTGCCTTGTCTGCCGCCCTGGCTACCAAACTCGATGCCGCGAGGGCACCGCTCAAGGCGTTGCGCGATGCCGAGGCTACTATTGCGCCGAAACGCAATATCCGCACCGGATTGCGCAGCCAGATTTCACGCATGGAGCATTCTCAGGAGAAAGGCGTGGAGCGACGGCTAACAGAACTCAAAGAGGCGCTTTCCCGTGCTGAAAGCTTAGACGAGCAATTCGAGAAGGAACTGGAATTGCTGAAGCGGAAAGCTCTCCGAGAAAGTGAGCAGAAGAAGTGGGAAGCCATTCAAGAGGTGAGCGAATCCTGCTCAAGAGACCATTCCAGGTTTACCCATTCTTGTATAGTACGCGGAGAAACTGGTTCTTGTCACGCAAGCCGCGAAGCCTATCATCGGGGCTTTGCCCACTTTGCCCCCTACCCCTGCGCATGCATATGCGGGCGCGGCAGTCACTGCTGCCGCTCGGGCATCTCTTCAGCACGCGTTAGACAACTACAAACCAGGCCAGGTCACTCTTGATTTGCAAACCGGAGCAGATCTGTCAG
>JBBPTY010000141.1:0-27691 GCA_038094335.1 Tylopilus aff. striatulus | reverse complement strand
ATCTTCGAGGATGTGCTAAGCACTGACGACAGCTATGAAGATGACCTCATCGCCATCCTACGTCGATGCGTTCAGGTCCTTGGTCACGATTATGCCCAAGATGAAGAACTCTTTGATTTCGCTGTTGGACAGGGGTTGTACTCCTTTGCAAGACATCTCCTTTCCTGTGCCCCTGCTTTTCTCTCTTTTAACCTACTGATCAGTGGTCGCTGGGGGAATCAGACAGCAAAAATAGTCCATCTTTTGGTCGAGAACGGAGTCAATATCAATATGCGCAACGCTACTGGTGATCCCGTGCTCTATTCTGTATTGCAATCATTTCCCCATTGGGAAGAAGACGCTGTCATGGAGGTTATAAAAGCCCTCGTTGGTTATGGTTGTGATCCACTCGAGACCACTCACTCTGGACGAGGCCTCCTTCACAGTGCAGTTGAACTCGGCCTCACTTCTGTCATACGATATCTGTTTTCTCTCGGCATTTCCTCTCCTCTCGACCTGTTGTCTCGCGCATTCGAGTTTCGTAGTTGGCCCGCGCCAGTGATTATCTGCCTGCTCGAGAATGGCGCCGATGTCCATGCTCGCACTCCCACTGGAGATCCTTTGCTCCACACAGTATTGAGTGCATCTAGCGAAAATGATGCTTTGGACAACATCAAAGCCCTCATTGACTGCGGCTGTGACCCCCTTGAAACCGCTCCCTATGGACAAACTCTGCTTCACGTCGCAGTGAAACGAGGCTTCATCTCTGTTACACGATATCTGTTTTCTCTCGGCATTCCTCCTCCTTCTGACCTGTTGCATCTCGCATTCAAGTCAAGGTGTCCCATGTCAATGATTATCTGCCTGCTCAAGAATGGCGCCAATGTTCATGCTCGCACTCCCACTGGAGATCCTTTGCTCCATGCAGTATTGAATGCATCTGGCCAGTATAATGCTTTGAATGACGTAAAAGCCCTCATTGACTGCGGCTGTGATCCCCTTGAAACCACACCATCTGGACAAACTCTGCTTCACGTCGCAGTGAAACGAGGCTTCATCTCTGTTACACGATATCTCTTTTCTCTCGGCGTTTCTTCTCCTCTCGACCTGTTGTCTCGTGCATTCGAGCTACATCCCCAGACCATGGTGCCAATGGTTGTTTGCTTGCTCGAGAATGGCGCCGATGTCCACGCTCGCACTCCCACTGGAGATCCTTTACTCCACACAGTATTGAGTGCATCTAGCCAAGATGATGCTCTGGATAACGTGAAAGCTCTCATTGGCTACGGCTGCGATCCGCTTGAAACCACTCCATCTGGACGAACTCTACTTCAAGTCACCGTGGAACTCGGCTTCGTCTCTGTCACACGATATCTTTTCTCTCTCGGCATTCCTCCTCCTTCTAACCTGTTACATCACGCATTCAAGCTACATCGGATGACCATGGCGCCAATGATCGTCTGCCTGCTCGAGAATGGCGCCGATGTCCATGCTCGCACTCCCACTGGAGATCCTTTGCCCCACACAGTATTGAGTGCATCTAGCGAAGATGATGCTTTGGACAACGTGAAAGCCCTCATTCACTGCGGCTGCGATCCCCTTGAAACCACTCCATGTGGACAAACTCTGCTTCAGGTCGCAGTGGAACTCGGCTTCGTCTCTGTTACACGATATCTTTTTTCTCTCGGCATTCCTCCTCCTCCTGACCTGTTACGTCACGCACTCGAGTTATGGCATCATATGCCGTCAATGATTGTCTGCTTGCTTGAGAATGGCGCCGACCTCCATGCCCACACCCCCACTGAAGAGCCCTTGCTCCATGCAGTATTGGGTGCATCTAGTGAAGATGATGCTTTGGATACTGTAAAAGTTCTCGTCAACTACGGGTGTGACCCATTTGAAACCGCACCATCTGGACAAACTCTGCTCCACGTCGCAGTGGAAAACTGCTTCGTTTCTGTCACACAATATCTTTTTTCTCTGGGTGCTTCTCCGTCTCCCGACCTGCTGCAATTTGCAATCGAGAGTAGTCTAGAATGGGGCTTGAACAAGCTACAAATGGTTATCTGCCTGCTCGAGAATGGCGCTGATATCCATCCTTGCATTCCCAGTGGAGATTCTTTGCTCCACACTGCATTATTGAATGAACCCAACGAAAACGATGCTTTGGAGGTTGTGAGAGCACTCATTCGCCACGGTTGTGATCCGCTTGAAGCCACTCCAGCTGGGAAAACCCTGCTTCACATCACAGTCGAACATAACTACACCTCTAGCACGAGATATCTTCTTTCTCTCGGCATATCCCCATCCCCCGATCTGCTACACCATGCACTGGCTACGCGTACGGATTGTTCGCTGGACGAATCAATGATATTATGTTTGCTCGAAAATGGTGTCGACATCCGTACTCGGTCGCCTACTGGAGATACGGCACTCCACGCTGCGCTACATGGAGACGAGGACAGATTCACTTGCGGGGTATTACGTATTGCAAGATTGCTCGTTAGTCATGGGTGCAGTCCGTTCGAAGCCAACCTCAAGGGAGAAACTCCACTTTATCTTGCAGTACAAAACGGTATGCTCCTCGTCGTTCGATACCTCCTTGGGCTGTTAGATGGTGCTCCCATTCCGCCTGATTTTCTGCTTGTCGCTTTACGAATCCAGCCGGGGCCGGAAGATGGCCACTACACTGGCAGGTTCGAGCGACGGTCAGAGATCCTCCAGCTATTGCTTGACAACGGTGTCGATTTCCATGCCTGCCGCACCGCATCGGGAAACCCTGCATTTCGCGTCACATGGCTGTCGCTTACAGGCTATGATAACAGAATATGGATAGACGACGAACTCCCAAACATTCTGGAACTCCTCATCCGTCATGGATACAACCCCTTTGAATACAATTCCGACGACAAAATACTCTTTTGCGTCTGGGACAGACGAGGCATTGAACCGTTGATGGAATACCTTCTCTCTCTTGACCCAACTTCAAGTGTGCTTTCTGATGTATTGCGGGTCGTGTTGCCTTCCAGATCGTTCCGGGATAGGGTTAAGGCCATCGAACGTCTTCTACACAAGGGTGCGAACGTCCATGCAAAAACGCCCGACGGAGACTCCTTGCTACATTATGCGATAGTCTGCATCGACTGGAACGACGACGACGACATGTATCGCGTTGTTGAATGCCTTCTTGCCTTTGGGGCCTGTCCTACGATGTCCAACGACGATGGCACGACACCCTTCCACATCGCCGTGGAGGGAGGGCACCTCTCTATCGTTGTATCGCTCGTGCGGCAGCACAACATACAGCCACCATGCGATATATTGTTCACCGCCATCGACTCCACCACCCCGGCCCTTCAGGATGTTAGGCTGGACATAGTTCGGGTCCTCGTTTCAGGCGGCGCTAGCACTGAGGCGCGCGATGCATCTGGACGAACACCCCAGATGGCTGCCATCTGCGAGGGACACTATGACGTGTCTGAGTATCTGAAATCCTTGCGATTCAATAGAGAGGGGGGACATCCCCCGGGCCCAGCAGGCAACCCAGGCGCCACTTCCCTTCTATCCCAGCCTGAACAGGAAAGACTCGAAGTCCAGAAGGACGCAACCGTGACGTTACCCGTGAGCATTGCACTTTCTGTCACTTTCGGATTGACCTTACAAGTATGCATAGCATCGCGTCAACGGATGCCAGTGTAAAAGAATAGTGCCACTCCGGGCCTGAATCATCTTTATCCATGACTCAATAAGTCACTGTAGTTTTCCTGGTGTTTCCCCTGTCTTCCTTAGCATCATGTCGGTCGTACCAGCGTTCTGTAGGCCTTGGTGAAGTGTTGTGATAGACAAGTGTACACCTATGTAGGCTACGAGGCTAGAGCAATGTGCAATTACCACAAATGATTGATATATATTCTACAGTGCACACCAATGTTATCCCAATTTCATCACCTACGACCACCATAGTCCCTCTCCTCCGGGTCTATGCGAGGCCTATACCCATCCTCCCGCTTCGCATATCCCCTATCCCGATCGCGTGAATCATGCCTTCTGCGCCGATTCATGTCCCAATCCCGGTCCCGGTCTCGGTCGCGCTCGCAATCAACCCGACCGTCCCTGCTGCGCCGCCCTCGGTCGCGGTTATAGTCACCGTCGGGCATGAGGTCCTTGTCGCGACATGGCGGGGTCGGCGTGCGGCATGCGCGACGGCGCAAGTCGACAGACGATGCCGTGTCCGAGGGTTCTGAGTCTGGCTCTGACTCGGAAGCGTCTGTGTCTGAGTCGCTGTCGTCCGAGTCTGATGAAGAGGACTCTTGCTCGAGCATCGCGCGACGTTGTTCCATGACCAGACGAGGCGCATTCTGGATAGCATCGGTCAACAAAGTATAGCCAGACACGACCACAGACAAATGTACCATGAGATATTCTCTCATTCCTCCGCTAAAGCACCCAGACCGATACTCGTAAAATAGTTGATCGAAAATCGTGTGTCCTTTGGATTGTCCATCGGGAACATGGCCCTGCACGCAGCCTTTATCTCCTCATCCTTGAAGCGGCCCGCGAGAGTCTGCAATCCCATGCCCTCCATCATCTCTTGCATCATAATCTTCACAAAGATGCGCGAGTTCGGGATCGTGTCGTCCTCGTTCATCTTGATGTTTTCGAGCACGGTCCATGGGATAGCATCACTGGCAAGCATGTGATCAAAGAAACGATATTGCAGAGCCGGTTCGTCTCATATCTGTGGACTGTGAGATAGTAGTTACCGAACGCTTGCTCGACACATTCACGATTGAGCTTGCAGAATCGTTCGCCAATGAGACTGTAAAAGTTCGAGTAGGACCGATCTTGAGAGCAATATTCTATGATCATGTTGATGAGTTCGATCTAGGAAGACAGTTATGATTAGGAGCCATATTAGCTGAAAGACCAAGGACGTACCTCTTCGCCCTCCTTGATCTGGACTTTGAGCAGCTTGTGCACTGCTTCTTTGTAGTTCAAGGCGTTCATGATAGTGAGGTCTATCGTTCGGCGGAAATTCACCAGGTTGGTTCTAATATGGTCCTCGATACCTTCGTTGTCCTCCACGGCTGTGTGGACTTGTGAATACAGCACATTACTCGAGGTAGGGTTATTTACCTTGTTCCTCTTCGTCGGGGTTTTCTCCAAGGATCTCAGTCTTGATTGCCTTGTATTTCGCCTCGTTGTCGAGATAATCGGGGTCGAATTTGAAGACGTCTGCGCAAACGGATGAGTCAGTATCATAGTGCACAAAGCAACCGACTCACTCAATTCCTCCTGAACTTGCAGGTCATCCTCCAATTGAATCTGGTGCGTTGACTTGTTCGTCTTCTTTGACAAGATCCAGACCTTCTGGCAAGATGGGGCTGTCCTTGTACTTGTCTTTGCGGACTTGCATGAGAACTTCGATCATGTACTGCACACGGTGACTAATCGACTCTTCGTTGAGGACAGCGCAGAAGCGTTCGAAGACGGTCGCATTCGCCTTGGGAGAGGTTTCTGCGAAGAATGCGCCGACTTCACGAGTAAAACCACGGAAATCTCGATGGAGTCATCAGTTGGGCGTTCGAGCAGCAAGACGAGTATTTGGAGCGCAATGATCTCGTGTACGACGGCTTGGTTGACGAGATGCCAGGCAATGAATATGGTAGTCGAATTACAGACTATATAGCGGCAATGTAAGTCCTGGTCAGTAAGGGATTGAACGAGGACATACTTTGTCGTTGCGTTTACAAACTCTCCTAATTAGATTGATTGACGAGTTGAGTGAGAAGCGGTTCTCCCACTTGAGGGAGTTTTATGTTGATGACAGCGACAAGGGCAGCAAAGACGGGTGTATTGAAAGGGTAAACTGGCTGCCTGGAGGGCACGGAGTCGTGGGATCGCCGGAGCGCGAACCGGCGAGCTTTGCAAATTCGGCCGCATGCTTCTCTGCGTCCTTTGGTAGTCTGGCGGCCTTTTCGAGCGCGGCTGCAGCGATGTTATGTAATTCTCCCAACCTTTGTGGCAAGCACATGCACACGTCCAGTCTTCTGAACACCACAGCGTATCAATACCACTCATGTAACCTCAAGAATATCTACAACAGCAAGCCTGAGGCTGTGCATCCGTATATGGGAAGAGAGGCGCGTCCCGGGATCGCAGCCCACCTTTTATCCATCGTCCACGCATTATGGAGCGTTCTTGCAAGGTCTTCCTCAGAATCGCTTCTGCCGCGAAAAAAGTCATTACAAGTGCCAATGACTACGCCGATCGTAAAGACAAGTGTGGCGTTCAGCGCACTCATTTCCAACTGGAGACCGATATGCGCCGCGTTGCCGTCGCATGCGAGTGTATCGCAGACTTTCTGACCAAATCTACTCTTCCTGATCGCCCCGAAGTCGATGTCAGATTGAAGGATTGGCTCGATTCCGAGGAGCCACAAGAGTGTCTAGACACCCTGCGGCGAATGGAGACACGGCTACAAGTCGAAAGCAACGATGCCCCCAAGTCAACCTTGTGGTTATCCCGGGCCGTTCCCTGGATCTTTGACCGAGGATCGAGCACGGTGCACACTGGGGACAAGATTGCAGAGGCGGCCGAGGATTTCAGTTCATGCAAAGTACACTTCCATTTCTTATTCTCTACGGACATCTGGTGTGTTCCTCCGACACAAGGCTGACGCACGGTTGACAGTCTCACATAGGAATGACCAGAGAACCACTGAGCAACAGCAAGGCCACATTCGAGCTACTCGACCGTCGTCTATTGGTCTTTTCCAGCATGTTTCATCGTGAGTACAACGATTAGCCAAGCTTTCTTGCTCACTCGTGGTCAGCTCATCCCTTTCACACACAACCCACGAAAACAAGCAAGCCGATTATGTCGTCTACGATGACCTCAGTTCGGTCGATAACATTTCACAGATTATTACCCAGCAGGACGAGTATGTCTTGTGTACTACTCTGTAAGATCCAGCATGTAATAGATTTCAGCAGCGCTACCCCGAACGAGGTTGATCTACAAAGCGGACATACCGTCACCCAGCGACAGAGGGGAATATCTGACGATGAACAGAGGAAAGAGAACGGTAATCGGCTTATTCGTTCATCCCTACTACCACGCACACTTCTTACATCTTCTCAGAAAAGAAACTAAAAGAGATGATCGAATGGCTTGATGGATTGAACTGCACAGAAAAGCACGACGATACATTGTTGCTTCGCCAGCCTGATACGTGCAAGTGGTTGTTTCATACAACCAACTATAATCTATGGAGGCATGACAAGAATTCTTTTTTATGGTTGAAAGGCAAACGTAGGACGTTGAGATTTGAGATCCTTGTAATTCCTCACTGACATGACCACAGCCGGGGCAGGAAAATCTGTATTGGCGTATGTTGTCTTTTGGCAGGGTCCATTGACACTCACTCCGCTTGCAGGTCGTCCGTCATTGATTCTTTGAAAGGGTCTCTACGCAAAGAGGAGATCCTCACTTTTTTCTATTGCGACTTTCGAAACGAGAGATCAACTTATTCTACGGAGGTGTTACGTTCCATCCTTTCCCAGATGTTGCAGAAACTCGATGACAGTAGCCCTAAGGTCAGAGGCTTACTTCAAGACCTGGTAGAGGCAAAGAAACGAGGTGGTAATACGCTGAAGAATCCTATGGAGCTTGCCAGACTCGTATCCCACGTTGCAGGATCATTGAGCACAAAGCCCTTAGCCGTAATTGATGCCCTTGATGAGTGCAAGGATGTCGACATACTCATCCACACTCTCAAAGAGGTCAAGGACTACGTACGGCTCTTCGTGACCAGTCGACCCCTGAATATCATTGCAGTGGGTCTCACTGGCCTTCCGTTCATCTCGATGGGTGATATGGAAGATGAAGTGGCGGCGGATATCCGGCTACATATTGACAGAGAATTGGACGCTCGCCATCGACTGAGGGGCCTACCCATCATGTTCAAAGACGAGATCCGCTCAGCGTTGTGCGCAAAGGCATGTGGCATGTACGAAACCACATCTATTGTTAAGGTTGGGAGACTGACATATTGTTTTCAAGGTTCCGGTGGGTCCAATGTTCTCTGGACATGCTCAACCGCTGTGCCAATCGAACGGAGGTCCGCCTTGCCCTTGACAGCCTCCCAGAAGGCCTCGATGAGACCTATGAGAGAATCCTCTCCACAATCAATGAGAAGGGCGGGGATGGGCAGCTTGCTCGACGAGCTCTCGCATGGATGGTGGCAGCCCTTCGCCCTCTGCAGTTGATCGAACTCATGGAGGGACTTACAATCAACCTGCGAACAAGAACCCTGGACTTAGACTTGGCACCAATGCATAGTGGGGTTTTGTTGGACATATGCGGGAGTCTTGTGACATACAGTGAGAAGACAGATGTCATCAGTCTGTCTCACTTCAGTGTGAAGGTGAGCTGCACTGGCTGGCATGTACGTTCAGGGCGCTTAATGTCCAATTGCACAGGAGTACCTTGTGGGCACGTCGATTCCTACGAGGCTAGCACTATACAACATCAACATGGAGCACACCCACCTGCAGTTAGTCCAATTATGCATGTGTTACCTCCTCGTATACCTCAATACTCTCTCTGGATCTATCAATCCGAATGACGTATCTGCCGCCAACATCCGAGGTCTCTCTTCAAACATCAGGGATCGTCTACGGATCTTGTCACACCCACTTCTGTATTACGCCCTCGACCATGCTATTGATCACTTTCGACACCTGGGTTCACAGTTCAAATCTATCATAGACGACACCCAACTCCTTGCTAATGCCATCCAGCATCATCGTTGCATGTGGGATAATCTATGCCGATCCACCTCACGAGATGCAAACCCCGCCGTCCCAGCCTGGCCAATATCAAAGCATGACCTCATGCTCTATGTGCTCGTAGCCTATGCCCCGAATTCACTTCTGAAATCGCACATTCGTCACACTCCGCTCGCACCGAAGCATGGGATGAATCCCTTGATCTATGCTGCATATTTCAACAAACAAGAACACGCCGAGACACTGTTATTGCAAGGTGCGGAGTTGAATCACAAAGGTTGGGGAATCGAAGGCCATTCCCAGGTTTTTCCTATCGAGGTCGCTCTGGAAAATCGTCATTATGCTGTGGCAACTCTCTTCATAGAACATGAGAGCGTTATACCCTCACACATATTCACACCTTCTTTCCTATGGTCCTGTGGTCCAATTCCGTCCCATCTTGCGAGGATGCTATTCCAGACTGACCACTTTGTGGAGGCTGCGAACGATCCACTTCATGAACTGGAATCCTCTCCACTGAGTACCTTCACGTGCGTGCTAGGCACCGAAGACAGCCACGAAGATGACCTCATAACCATCCCACATCGATGCGTTCAGGTCCTTGGTCATGATTATGCTCAAGATGAAGAACTCGTTAATTTCGCTGTTGGACAGGGGTTGTACTCCTTTGCAAGACATCTCCTTTCCTGCACCCCTGCCTTTCTCTCTTTTGACCCACTGGTCAGTGGTCGCTGGGGGAATCAGACAGCAAAAATGGTCCATCTTTTGGTCGAGAACGGAGTCAATATCAATGTGCGCAACGCTACTGGTGATCCCGTGCTCTATGCTGTATTGCAATCATTTCCCCACTGGGAAGAAGATGCTGCCATAGAGGTTATAAAAGCTCTCGTTGGTTATGGTTGTGATCCGCTCGAGACCACTCACTCTGGACGAGGCCTCCTTGACATTGCAGTGGAACTCGGCCTCACTTCTGTCATACGATATCTGTTTTCTCTCGGCATTTCTTCTTCTCTCGACCTGTTGTCTCGCGCACTCGAGTTTCGTAGTTGGCCCGTGCCAGTGATTATCTGCTTGCTCGAGAATGGCGCCGATGCCCACGCTTGCACTCCCACTGGAGATCCTTTGCTCCACGCAGTATTGAGTAAATCTAGCAAAAATGATGCTTTAAATGAAGTGAAAGCCCTCATCGACTGCGGCTGTGATCCCCTTGAAACCGCTCCCTCTGGACAAACTCTGCTTCACGTCGCAGTGAAACGAGGCTTCGTCTCTGTTACACAATATCTTTTCTCTCTTAGCATTCCTCCTCCTTCTGACCTGTTGCATCTTGCATTCAAGTCAAGGCGGCGTCGGGATTATCCCATGCCATCAATGATCGTCTGCCTGCTCGAGAATGGCGCCGATATCCACGCTCGCACTCCCACTGGAGATCCTTTGCCCCACGCAGTATTGAGTGCGTCTAGCGAAGATGATGCTTTGGATAACGTCAAAGCCCTCATTGACTGCGGCTGTGATCCCCTTGAAACCACTCCAGCTGGGAAAACCCTGCTTCGCATCACAGTCGAACGTGGCCTCGTCTCCGCCACACGATATCTTCTTTCTCTCGGCACGCCCCCATCCCCTGATTTGCTACACTGTGCACAGGCTACGCAATGTTTCTCCGCTGAATCAGCAACTCTGTGTCTGCTCGAGAATGGCGTCGACGTTCGTACTCGCTCGCCTACTGGAGATACAGCACTCCACACTGCGCTGCAGGAGGTCAAGAATGAACCCAGGGCATTACATATTGCAGAATTACTCGTTAGTCATGGGTGCAGTCCATTCGAAGCCAACCTCAGGGGAGAAACTCCACTTTATTTTGCAGTACGAAACGGGTTTCTTTCCGTCGTTCGATATCTCCTTGGGCTGTTACGTGGTGCTCCCATTCCGCCTGATTTGCTGCTTGTCGCTTTACAGATCAAGCCGCGCCTGCGGTGGGTAGAGACCCATGAGGGATACCCTGGCTACGGAATCGAGCCACGGTTGGAGATCCTTCAGCTATTGCTTGATAATGGAGCCAATATCCATGCCCGTTGCACCGCATCCAAGTCGAGAAACCCTCCATTTCGCGTCACATGGCAGTCGCTTGCAGACAATGGCAACAGAATATGGATAAGCTGTGAACTCCCAAAAGTTCTGGAACTCCTCGTCCGTCATGGACACAACCCCTTTGAACACAATTGCGATGGAAAAACACTCCTTTGCGTCAAGAACGAACGAGGCATCGAACCGCTGATGGAATGCTTTCTCTCACTCGACCCACCTTCAAGTGTGCTTTCTGATGTATTACGGGTCGCGTTGCCTTCCAGATTGTTCCGGGATAAGGTTGGGGTCATCGAGCGTCTTCTCCATAAGGGTGCGAACGTCCACGCAAAAACACCCAGTGGGGACTCCTTACTACACCATGCGATAGCCTGCATCGGCTCGAAGAAGGACGAGGACATGTATCGCGTTGTTGAATGCTTTCTTGCCTTCGGGGCCTGTCCTACGATGCCCAACGACGATGGCATGACGCCCTTCCACTTCGCCGTGGAGCGAGGGCACCTCTCTATCGTTGCGTCGATCGTGCGGCAGTACAACATACAGCCACCACACGATATCTTGTTCACAGCCATCGAATCCACCGCCCCAGCCCTTCAGGATGTCAGGCTGGACATGGTTCAGGTCCTCGTTTCAGGCGGTGCTAGCACCGAGGTGCGCGATGCATCTGGACGGACACTGCCGGAGGTTGCCATCCGCTGGGGACACTATGACGTGTTTGACTATTTGATATCCTTGCGGTTCAGTAGAGGGGACGGACATTCCCCGAACCCAGCGAGGGCTTCAGGCTCCACCTCCCCTCCAGCACTCCAGCCTCAGCGAGGAGGACTTGAAATCCAGGAGGACGCAACTGTGACGTCGCCAGTGAGTACTGTATCTTTTGTCACTTTTGGATCGACCTTATAGTAGTATGCATATCACCAGGGTGAAGCGCGCTGGCTGAAAAAACGATCTTACTCCGAATCTGAAATCATCTTCATTCACAACAAAATAGGTCATGGCAGTTTTCTTCGCCTTTCTTCTGTTTCTGTTGGTGCACACGGACTAGAGACGCTAAGCCAGCGTTCCGAACCTTTCAGTATTTAGGTGTTCACCTTTTTCTCCTCACCTCTTTGGTGAGACGTTGGGCGGCTAAACGGTATCTGGCTCCGACAGTTTCCTTCACATCGTACTGGTCTATTCCATCGTCTAACATGCTAGTCGTACCAGTGCTCTGCAGGCCTTATTGAAGCGTTGTGATAGACAAGTGTACACATAAGTAGGCTACGAGGCTAGAGCAATGTGCAATCACCTCAGATGAACTTTGATATATAATCTACAGTGCACACCAATTTCATCGTCTACGACCACCATAGTCCCTCTCCTCCGGGTCTACGCATCGCCTATCCGGCGCAACTGACCGAGGCCTGTATCCATCCCTACGCCGACCATCTCTCTCGTACCTGTTCTCCTACTTCGCATACCCCCGATCATAGTCATGGTCGGGCGTGAGGTCCTTGTCGCGACGCGGCGGGGTTGGCATGCGGCATGCACGATGGTGCGAGTCGACAGACGATGCTATGTCGGACGGTTCTGAGTCTAGTTCGGACTCGGAATCGTCTGTGTCTGAGTCACTGTCATCTGAGTCTGACGAAGACGACTCTTACTCGAACATCGCGCGACGTTATTCCATAATCAGACGAGGCGTGTTCTAGACAGCATTTGGTCAACAAAGTATAGCCAGACACGACGGCAGACAAATGTACCTTGAGATATTCTCTCATTTCCTTCATTAAAACACCCAGACAGATACTCGTAAAATAGTTGATCAAAAATCGTGTGTCCATTGGGAACATGGCACTGCACGCAGCCTTTATTTCCCATACTTGAAGCGGCCCGCGAGAGTCTGCAATCCCATGCTCTCCATCATCTCTTGCATCATGATTTTCACAAAGATATGCGAGCTCGAGGTCGTATCGTCCTCGTTCACTTTGATGTTTTCAAGCACGGTCCATGACATAGCGTCACTGGCAAGTGTAACCAAAGAAACGAGAGATGCTGCGAAGCCGGTTCGTCTCATATCTGTGGATTGTGAGGTAGTAGTTACCGAATGCCTGCTCAACACATTCCATCCAAACACGATTGAGCTTGTAGAACCGTTCGCCAATGAGACCGTAAAATGTCGAGTAGGACCGTTCCTGAGAGCAACATTCTATGGTCATGTTGATGAGCTTGATCTACGAAGACGGTCATGATTAGTGGCCACATTGGCTGAAAGACCAAAGGCGTACCTCTTCGCCCTCCTTGATCTGGATATTGAGCAACTTGTGCACTGCTTCTTCGTAGTTCAAGGCGTTCATGATAGTGAGGTATATCGTTCGATGAAGATTCACCAAGTTGGTTCCGGTATGACCCTCGATACCTTCTTTGTCCTTCACGGCTGTGGGTTTGTGAATACAACAAATTACCTGAGGTAGAGGGTTATCGACCTTGTTCGCCTTCTTCTTCTCCCTCACTCGACTCGGTGTCCTCGTCGGAGTTTTCTCCAAGGATTTTGGCCTTGATTGCCTTGTATTTCTCTCCGTTGTCGAGATAATTGGCGTCGAATTTGAAGACGTCTGCGCAAACGGGTGAGTTGCTATCATAATTTACAAAACAGCCAACTCTCTCAATCCTTCCTGAACTTGCAGTTCATCCTCCAATTGAATCTGGTACATGAGTTGTTCGTCTTCTTTGACAGGATCCGAGCCTTCTAGCAAGATGGGGTTGTCCTTGTACTTGTTTTTGCGGACTTGCATGAGAACTTCAATCATGTACTGCACACGGTGACAAATCGACCCTTCGTTGAGGACAGCACGGAAGCGTTCGAAGACGGTTGCATTCGCCTTGGGAGAGTTTTCTGCGAGGAATGCGCCGACTTCACGAGCAAACCCCACGGCAATCTCGATGGAGTCATCGGTTGAGCGTTCGAACAGCAAGACGAGTATTTGTAGCGCAATGATCTCGTGTGCGACGGCTTGGTTGACGAGATGGGCAATGAATGTGGTAGTGAATTACAGACTATCTAACAGCGATGTAAGTCTTGGTCGACAAGGGATTGAACAAGGACATACTTTATCGTTACATTTGTAAGCTCTGCTAAATTGACTGTCGAGCGAGAAGCAGTTCTCCCACTTGGGGGAGTTTTGTGTCGATGATGGCGACAAGGGCAGCAAAGACGGGAGTAAAGGGTAAACTGGCTGCCTGTGCTTTCATGACGCTACGGGAAAACAGTCCACGGCCACGAATAAGATTCTCCGAGAACGACTCGGGCACGACCTGCTTGATGTTGGCGATGTTGACTCGGTTGACGATACCAGTGACAGACTTGCGCAACGCATCTTAAGAGAGCCGCTGGTACTCTGGAGTTGACCTGTCGGACGTGGCGGAGGCCTGGAGGGCACGGAGTCGTGCAGGGGGGACGGAGCATCTCAGAGCCGACGAGCTTTGCAAATTCGGCCTGCTTCTTTGCCAAATTTTCCACGCTACCCTTCTTTGCTGGGAGTCTCCCAAGCTGGCTGCGACTCGATGTTATGTAATTCCCCCCACGCATGCGTCCTGTCTTCTGAACATCGTTTCGTGTTGTTAGAGTATCAATATCACTCATGTAACCTCGAGAATACGTACACCAGCCAACAATCCAGCAAGCTTTAGCCCCAGCTTGAAGCTGTACATCCGCATATGGGAAGAGAGGCGCGTCCCGGGATCGCAGCCCAGCACGCTCACCTTTTATCCATCGTCCACGCATTATGGAGCGTTCCCGGAAAGTCTTCCTCAGAATCACTTCTGCCGCGAACAAAGTCATTACAAGTGCCAATGACTATGCCGATCGCAAAGACAAGTGTGGCGTTCATCGCGCGCATTTCCAACTGGAGACAGATATGCGCCGCATTGCCGTCGCATGCGAGTGTATCGCAGACTTTCTGACCAAATCCACTCTTCCCGATCGCCCCGAAGTCGACATCAGATTGCAAGATTGGCTTGACTCCGAGGAGCCACAAGAGTGTCTAGACACCCTGCTCCGAATGGCAACACAGCTTCAAGTCCAAAGCGACGATGCCCCCAAGTCAAGCTTATGGCTGTCCCGTGCTGTTCCCTGGATCTTTGGCCAAGGAGTGAGCATGGTGCACACTGGGGACAAGATTGCAGAAGCAGCCGAGGATTTCAGTTCACGCAAAGTACACTTCCATTTCTTGTTCTCTACAGACATCTGGTGTGTTCCTCTGACCTAAGGCTGACGCATGGTTGACGGTCTCGCATAGGAACGACCAGAGATCCACTGAGCAACAGCAAGGCCACATTCGAGCTACTCAACCGCCGTCTAATGGTCTTTCCCAGCATGTTTCATCGTGAGTACAACGATTAGCCAAGCTTTCTTGCTCACTCGTGGTCAGTCCATCCCTTTCACAAAAAACCCACGAAAACAAGCAAGCCGATCATGTCATTCACGGTGACCTCAATTCAGTCGGTGATGATAGTTCACAAATTATCACCCAGCAGGACGAGTATGTCTTGTGCCCTACTCTGTAAGATCCAGCATGTAATAGATTTCAGCAGCCCTACCCCGAACGAGGTTGATCTACAAAGCGAACATACCGTCACCCAGGGACAGAAGGGAATATCTGGCCATGAACAGAGGAAAGAGAACGGTAATCGGCCTATTCATTCATCCCTACTACCACTCACACTTCTTACATCTTCTCAGAAAAGAAATTAAAGGAGATGATCGAATGGCTTGATGGATTGAACTGCACAGAAAAGCACGACGATACATTGTTGCTTCGCCAGCCTGATACCTGCAAGTGGTTGTTTGATACAACCAACTATAATGCATGGAGGCATGACGAGGATTTGTTTTTATGGTTGAAAAGCAAACGTAGGACATTGAAATTTGATATCCTTGTAATTCCTCACTG
This sequence comes from Tylopilus aff. striatulus, assembly GCA_038094335.1. Lineage (NCBI taxonomy): Eukaryota > Fungi > Basidiomycota > Agaricomycetes > Boletales > Boletaceae > Tylopilus > Tylopilus aff. striatulus. The sequence goes on along the minus strand of JBBPTY010000141.1, from coordinate 11,910 downwards.
ACATTACCATAGCCGGGTCAGGGAAATCTGTATTGGCGTATGTTGTCTTTTGGCAGGTCCACTGACACTCACTCCGCTTACAGGTCATCCGTTATTGATTCTCTGGAAAGGTCTCCATGCAAAGGGGAGATCCTCACTTTTTTCTATTGCGACTTTCGAAACGAGAGATCAACTTACTCTACGGAGGTGTTACGCTCCATCCTTTCCCAGGTGTTGCAGAAACTAGATGCCGATACCCCCAAGGTCGGAAGCTTACTTCAAACCCTGGTAGAGGCAAAGAAACGAGATGGTAATACGCTGAAGAATCCTATGGAACTTACCAGACTTGTATCCCGTGCTGCAGGATTGATGAGCACAAAACCTCTGGCTGTAATTGATGCTCTTGATGAGTGCAAGGATGTCGACATACTCATCCGCTCTCTCAAAGAGCTCAAGGACTGCGTTCGGCTCTTCGTGACCAGTCGACCCTTGAATGTCATTGCAGTGGGTCTCACTGGCCTTCCGTTCATCTCGATGAGTGATATGGAAGATGAAGTGGCGGCGGATATCCAGCTACATATTGACAGAGAACTGGACACTCGCCATCGATTGAGGGGCCTATCCATCATGTTCAAAGACGAGATCTGCTCAGCTTTGTGTGCAAAGGCATGTGGCATGTATGAAACCATATCTAGTATTGAGATTGGGAGACTGATATATTGTCTTCAAGGTTCCGGTGGGTCCAATGTTCTCTGGACATGCTGAACCGCTGCCCCGATCGAAAGAAGGTCCGCCTTGTACTTGACAGCCTCCCGGAGGGCCTCGATGAGACCTATGAGAGGATCCTCTCCACGATCGATGAGAAGAGTGGGGACGGGCAGCTTGCTCGACGAGCTCTCGCATGGATGGTGGCAGCCCTTCGCCCTCTGCAGTTGATCGAACTCATGGAAGGACTTACAATCAACCTGCGAACGCGAACCCTGGACCCAGACTTGGCACCAATGCATAGTGGGGTTTTGTTGGATATATGTGGGAGTCTTGTGACATACAGTGAGAAGACGGGTGTCATTACACTGTCTCACTTCAGCGTGAAGGTGAGCTGCACTGACTGGCATGTATGTTCAGAGTGCTCAATGTTCAGTTGCGCAGGAGTACCTTGTGGGCACGTCGATTCCTACAAAGCTAGCACTATATAATATCAACATGGAGCATGCACACCTGCAATTAGTCCAATTATGCATGTGTTACCTTCTCATATACCTCAATACTCTCTCCGGACCTATCAACTCGAGGGATCTATCTGCCACTAACATCCGAGGCATCTCTCCAAGCATCAGGGATCGTCTACGGATATTGTCGCACCCACTTCTGTATTATGCCCTCAACCATGCCATCGATCACTTCCGACACCTGGGTTCACAATTCAAATTCATTATACACAACACCCAACTCCTTGCTAATGCCATCCAGCGTCATCATTGCATGTGGGACAATCTATGCCGATCCACTACGCGAGATGCGTACCCCACCACGCCAACCTGGCCAATATCTAAGGATGACCTCATGCTCTATGTGCTTGTAGCCTATGCTCCGAATTCACTTCTGAAATCACACCTTTGTCGCACTTCACTCACACTGAAGCATAGGATGAATCCCTTGATCTATGCTGCATATTTCAACAAACAAGAGCATGCCCTGACACTGTTATTGCAAGGTGCAGGGTTGAATCACAAAGGTTGGGCAATCAAAGGTCGTTTCCAGGTTTTTCCCATCGAGGTCGCTCTGGAAAATCGTCATTATGCTGTGGCAACTCTCTTCGTAGAACACGAGAGCGTTGTACCTTCACACATATTCACACCTTCATTCCTGTGGTCCTGTGGTTCAATTCCGTCCCATCTGGCGAGGATGCTGTTCCAGACTGACCACTTGGTGGAGGCTGCAAACGATTCACTCCATGAACTGGAATCCTCTCCATTGAGCATCTTCACGAGCGTGCTAGGCACTGAAGTCAGCCATGAAGATGATCTCATAGCCATCCTACGTCGATGCGTTCAGGTCCTTGGTCATGATTATGCCCAGGATGAAGAACTCGTGGATTTCGCTGTTGGACAGGGGTTGCACTTCTTTGCAAGACATCTCCTTTCCTGCGCCCCTGCTTTTCTCTCTTTTGACCTACTGATCAGTGGTCACTGGGGGAATCGGACAGCAAAAATGATACATATTTTGGTCGAGAACGGAGTTAATATCCATGTGCGCAATGCTACTGGTGATCCCGTGCTCTATACTGTATTGCAGTCGTTTACCCGCTGGGAAGAAGACGCTGCTATAGAGGTTATAAAAGCCCTCGCTGGTTATGGTTGTGATCCACTCGAGATCACTCACTCTGGACGAGGCCTCCTCGACATCGCAGTTGAACTCGGCCTCACTTCTGTCATACGATATATGTTTTCTCTCGGTGTTTCTTCTTCTCCAGATCTGTTGTCTCGCGCATTCAAGTTACCTCTTTGGACCATGGTGCCAATGATTGTCTGTCTGCTCGACAATGGCGCCGATTCCCACGCTCGCACTCCCACTGGGGATCCTTTGCTTCTCGCAGTATTGGGTGCATCCCACAAAGATAATGCTTTGGACAACGTGAAAGCCCTCATTGAACACGGCTGTGATCCTCTTGAAACCGCTCCATCTGGGCGAACTGTGCTTCACGTCGCAGTGGAACGTGGCTTCGTCTCTGTTACGCGATATCTTTTTTCTCTCGGTATTCCTCCTCCTTCTGACCTGTTGCATCACGCATTCGAGTCAAGGGATTTGGATTATCCCATATCGTCAATGATCATCTGCCTGCTCGAGAACGGCGCCGATGTCCACATTCGCACTCCCACTGGAGATTCTTTGCTCCACACAGTATTGAGTGCATCCAGCAAAGATGATGCTTTGGATAACGTGAAAGCCCTCGTTAGCTACGGCTGCGATCCCCTTGAAACCACTCCATCTGGACGAACTCTGCTTCACGTCGCAGTGAAACTCGGCTTCGTCTCTGTTACACGATATCTTTTTTCTCTCGGCATTTCTCCTCCTTCTGACCTGTCGCATCACGTATTTGAGTCAGGGGATTGGCATTACCCCATATTGTCAATGGTCATCTGCCTGCTTGAGAATGGCACCAATGTCCACGCTTGCACACCCACTGGAAATCCTTTGCTCTACGTCGTATCGAGTGCATATAGCGAAGATGATGCTTTGGATAACGTGAAAGTTCTCATTGCCTACGGCTGCGATCCCCTTGAAACCACTCCATCTGGACAGAGTCTATTTCAAGTTGCGGCTGGACGCGGGCTCGAATCTGTCGCGCGATATCTTTTTTCTCTTTGCGTCCTTTCCCCTTCTGGCCAGTTGTATCACGCATCCGAGCCAAGGTTTTTGGATAATTGTATACCGTCAATGATCATCTACCTGCTCGAGAACGGCGCCGATGTCCACATTCGCACTCCCACTGGAGATCCCTTGCTCTACACCGCACTAAAAGCATGCGACGAACATAATGCTTTGGATACCGTGGAAGTCCTCATTAACTACGGGTGTGACCCATTTGAAACCGCACCATCTGGACAAACTCTGCTTCACGTCGCAGTGGAACTTGGCTTCGTCTCTGTCGCACGATATCTTTTTTCTCTCGGCGCTTCTCCATCTCCCGACCTGCTGCAGCTTGTATTGGAGGGAGGTCTAGGGTGGGGCGGGAACAGGCTACCAATGGTTATTTGCCTGCTCGAGAATGGCGCTAATATCCGTCTTTGCACTCCCAGTGGGAATTCTTTGCTCCACATTGCATTAATGGATGCATCTGACAGATACGATGCTTTGGAGGTTGTGAGTGCACTCATTCACCACGGCTGTGATCCGCTTGAAGCCACTCCAGCTGGGAAAACCCTGCTTCACGTCACAGTCGGATATGGCTTCGTTTCTGGCACACGATATCTTCTTTCTCTCGGTATACCCCCATCCCCTGATTTACTACACCATGCACTGGCTACGCAATGTCGGCTGGACGAATCAGTGATTCTGTGCTTGCTCGAGAATGGTGTTGACGTCTGTACTCGGTCGTCTACTGGAGATACGGCACTCCACACTGCGCTGCAGGAGGTCGAGCCTAAGCATGAACCCAGGACATTACGTATTGCAGAAATGCTCGTTAGTCATGGGTGCAGTCCATTCGAAGCCAACCTCAGGGGAGAAACACCACTGTATCTTGCAGTACGAAATGGTTTTGTTTCCGTCGTTCGATATCTCCTCGGGCTGTTACACGGTGCTTCCATTCCGCCTGGTTTGCTGCTTGTCGCTTTACGAATCCAGACGCGGAGGGTAGGGACCCACTGGTCTCCTGGATATGGACTCGGGCCACGGTTAGAGATCCTTCAGCTATTGCTTGACAACGGAGCCGATCGCTATGCCTGCCACACCTCATCGGGAAACCCTCCATTTCGCATCACATGGCAGTCGCTTGCAGACGATGATAACAAAATATGGATAGACGATGAACTTCCAAAAGTTCTGGAACTCCTCGTCCGTCATGGATACAAACCCTTTGAATACAATTCCGATGGCAAAACGCTTCTTTGCATCAAGGACGAAGAAGGCATTGAACCACTGACAGAATGCCTCCTCTCACTTGACGCACCTTCAAGCGTGCTTTCTGATGTATTACGGGTCATGTTGCCTTCCATATTTTTCCGGGATAAGGTTGAGGTCATGGAACGTCTTCTCCACAAGGGTGCGAACGTCCATGCAAGAACACCTGACGGGGACTCCTTGCTACACCATGCAATAGCCTGCATCTACTCGAACGATGACGACGACATGTATCGCGTTGTTGAATGCTTTCTTGCCTTTGGGGCCTGTCCTACGGTGCCCAACGACGATGGCACGACGCCCTTCCACATCGCCGTGGAGCGAGGGCACCTCACTGTCGTTGCATCGCTCGTGCGGCAGCACAACATACAGCCACCACGCGATATCTTGTTCACCGTCATCGACTCCATCTACCCGGCCATTCAGGATGTCAGGCTAGACATGGTTCGGGTACTCGTTTCAGGTGGCGCCAGCACCGAGGCGCGCGATGCATCTGGACAGACACCGCTGGAGGTTGCCACCTGCGGGGGACACGATGACGTGTTTGAGTATCTGACATCCTTGCAATTCAATCGAGAGGGCGGACATCTCCCGGGCCCAGCGGGCAACCCAGGCTCCACTCCCCTTCTATCCCAGCCTGAGCAGGAAGGACTCGAAGTCCAGGAGGACGCGACCATGACGTCGCTAGTGAGTACTGCACTTTCTGTCACTTTCGGGTTGACCTTACAAGCATGCATAGCATCACGTCGACGGGTGCCAGTGTAAAAAAACGGTGCCACTCCGGGTCTGAATCATTTTCGTTGACAACTAAATACTAAGTCACTGTAGTTTCCTCGCGTTTTCCCTGTTTTCCTTAGCATCGTGCCAGTCATACCAGCGCTCTGCAGGCTTTGATGAAGTGTCATGATAGATAGTTCCCTTTCTCTGTACACATAAGTACGCTACGAGGCTAGAGTAGAGTGCAATCACCACAGATGAACTTTAATATATAATCTACAGTGCACACCAATTTCATCACCTACGACCACCATAGTCCCTCTCCTCCAGGTCTACGCATCGCCTATCCGGCGTAACAGACCGAGGCCTATACCCATCCCTACGCCGACCATCTCTCTCGTACCTGTCCTCCCGCTTCGCATACCCCTGTCCCGATCGCATGAATCATGCCTTCGGCGACGATCCATGTCCCAATCCCGAGCCTGGTCACGGTCGCGCTCGTGATCAACCCGACCGTCCCTGTCCCTCGGTGGGGGAGACAGCGACGCACGACGACGATGAGGCGGCGAGTCCCGCCGATCCGACGCATGGTCATCGCGGTATCGCGGCGGTGGCGAAGGTGAACGCCGTGGCGGCAGGGGCGGCGTCCGGGAGTCGTCCCTCTCTCGACTGTCCCTGCTGCGCCGCACGTCTCTGCGCCGGTCTCGGTCGCAGTCATGGTCATGGTTGGGGGTGAGATCCTTGTCGCGACGCGGCGGGGTCGGCGTGCGGCGTGAGCGACGGCGCGAGTCGACAGACGATGCTGTGTCAGAGGGTTCTGAATCTGACTCTGACCCGGAGTCGTCTGTGTCTGAGTCGCTGTCGTCCGAGTCTGATGAAGACGACTCTTGCTCAAGCATCGCGCGACGTTGTTCCATGATCAGACGAGGCGCGTTCTAGATAACATTGGTCAACAAAGTATAAGACACGACTGGAGACAAATATACCTTGAGGTATTCTCTCATTTCCTCCGTTAAAGCACCCAGACCGATACTCGTGAAATAGTTGATCGAAAATCGTGTATTCTTTGGATTGTCCATCGGGAACATCGCCCTACACGCCGCCTTTATTTCTTCGTCCTTGAAGCGGCCCGCGAGAGTCTGCAAGCCCATGCTCTCCATCATCTCTTGCATCATGATCTTCACAAAGATACGCGAGCTCGAGGTCGTCTCGTCCTCGTTCATCTTGATGTTTTCAAGCACGGTCCACGAGATAGCGTCACTGGCAAGCATGTGACCAAAGAAACGAGAGATATTCCGAAGCCGGTTCGTTTCATATCTGTGGATTGTAAGGTAGTAGTTACCGAACGCTTGCTCGACACATTCCATCCAAACACGATTGAGCTTGCAGAACCGTTCGCCAATGAGACCGTAAAAGTTCGAGTAGGACCGTTCCTGAGAGCAACATTCTATGATCATGTTGACAAGTTCGATCTAGGAAGACGGTCATGATTAGGAGCCATATTAGCTGAAAGACCAAGGACGTACCTCTTCGCCCTCCTTGATCTGGACCTTGAGTAGCTTATGCACTGCTTCTTCGTAATTCAAGGCGTTCATGATAGTGAGATATATCGTTCGGCGGAGATTCACCAAGTTGGTTCCAGTAAAGTCTTCGATACCCTCTTTGTCCTCCACGGCTGTGGGTTTGTGAATACAACACATCACTCGAGGCAGAGGGTTACTTACCTTGTTCCTCTTCGCCTTCCTCTTCTCCCTCACTCGACTCGGTATCCTCTTCATCGGAGTTTTCTCCAAGGATCTCGGCCTTGATTGCCTTGTATTTCTCCTCGTTGTCGAGATAATTGGCATCAAATTTGAAGACATCTGCACAAACGGGTGAGTCGGCATCATAATTTACAAAGCAACCAACTCACTTAGTCCTTCCTGAACTTGCAAGTCATCCTCCAATTGAATCTGGTGGGTGATTTGCTCGTCTTCCTCGACAAGATCCAAACCCTCTGGCAAGATGGGGTTGTCCTTGTACTTGTCTTTGCGGACTTGCATCAGAACTTCGATCATGTACTGCACACGGTGACTAATCGACCCTTCGTTGAGGACAGCACGAAAGCGTTCAAAGACGGTTGCATTCGCCTTCGGAGAATTTTCTGCGAGGAATGCGCCGACTTCACGAGTAAAACCCACGGCAATCTCGATGGAATCATCAGTTGGGCGTTCGAGCAGCAAGACGAGTATTTGTAGCGCAATGATCTCGTGTGCGACGGCTTGGTTGACGAGATGAGCAATGAATGTGGTAGTCGAATTACAGACTATCTAGCAGCGATGTAAGTCTTGGTCGACAAGGGATTGAACGAGTACATACTTTGTCGTTACGTTTATAGGCTCTCCTAAATTGACTGATGAGTCGAGTGAGAAGGAGTTCTCCCACTTGGGGGAGTTTTGTGTTGATGATGGCGACAAGTGCAGCAAAGACGGGTGTAAAGGGTAAACTGGCTGCCTGTGCTTTCATGACGCTGCGAGAAAACAGTCCACGGCCACGAATAAGATTCTCCGAGAACAACTCCGGCACGACCTGTTTGATGTTGGCGATGTTGACTCGGTTGACGATACCAGTGACGGACTTGCGCAATGCATCCCAAGAAAGCCGCTGGTACTCTGGAGTGGACTTATCGGACGCGGCAGCGGCCTGGAGGGCACGGAGTCGTGCAGGGGGGACGTATACGCCGCCGGAGCGCGAGCCGACGAGCTTTGCAAACTCGGCCTGCTTCTCTGCTAAATCCTGCGCGCTGTCCTGCTCCTTTGGTGGTCTGGCGGCCTTTTCAAGCTCTGCTGCAGCGATCCGTGCGGCGAGTTCACGTTCACGCATTGCTCGTCGTACTGGGTCGACGTCGCTAACCCTAGGCAGGTCCAACTGGACGCGCGGTCGGGGTGAACGTGATCTTCTCCGAATAGGTGGTGGTCCATCTGGCTTGTCAAGGGAGGGTGAACGGGACCTGTGTTGATGGTAAGAAATGAGACCAACGATGGACGCAAGACGAGCCTTTTTCGAGTGGCCATTCTGACCGAGTCGACGGGGGATGACCAAGTAGCCGTGGGAGCTTTTCCTCGAGTCACCCCGCCACTACGCCGCACCGAGATGGAGAAACTGGAGGCACTCGCGCCTCTCGTACGGGTAGGTTATCTGCACGTGGATATGCCGTTCAAAATAAATAATTCCCTGGCAGCTCAGCGACCGAGTGGTCCGTATCCTCGGCCAGGTGCGTTCTTTACCCCTGTCCGGGTCTTTCGCCCGCTCTGACCCACTCTCCACAGAACCCGGGCCCCTTCACCCTCCAGGGTAAGCCATCCTTGACCGCTCCCCTTCTCCCTCCACTCACCTGCCCAACCCCACAGGCACCAACACTTACCTCATCGGCGAAAACCCCCCCTACACCCTCATCGACACCGGTGAGGGCCGCCCCGCCTACATCCCCCTCCTCGAGTCCGCCCTCGAGCACGGCGCCCACACACCCGCCGACCCCTCCCCCCGCCAACACGTCTCCGACATCATCCTCTCCCACTGGCACCCAGACCACGTCGGCGGCCTCTACGCCGTCCTCACCCTCCTCCGCAGCCTCTGGCACGCCGCCAACGCCCCCCTGCCCTTCCAGCCCCCCCGCGTGCACAAGTTCCCGCTCACCGCCCCGCCGGACGAGCGCTTTCGCCGCGCGATGCAGCCGATCGAGCCCGGCATGTACCTCCCCAGTCCGTCCGGCGCGCTCCTGCACGACCTGGTCGACGGGCAGGTCTTTCCCATCTCCTCGTCCGCGCGCGACGCCACGTTCCAGGTTATACACGCGCCGGGACATACGGAGGACTCGCTCGCCATTTTGTTTCCGTCCGATCGGGTGCTGTACACCGCGGACTCGGTTCTCGGCCAGGGCACCGCCGTGTTCCAAGATTTGGCAACCTACCTAAAGACCCTTGGCTCGCTCTTGTCGCGCATCGACGACAACAACGACACCACTCTCTATCCTGCACATGGCCCTGTCGTTCACAATGGCAAACAGGTTATCAAGTCCTACATTGACCACCGGATGGAGAGGGAGCGTCAGATCCTCCTAGTAATGCAACAAGACACGGCAAGGACCTGGTCGACCTGGGACATCGTCTCCAAGATATATGCTGCGTACCCCCGCGGACTATGGGAGGCTGCGGCTGGCAGCGTTAACCACCATCTCCGAAAACTGCTCAGCGAAGAAAAGATCGAGAACCTCGGTGGCGAAGGTAAAGACGCCAAATGGAAACTTCAGCACACGCTATGATCCAGTCTGTATGAATAGGACGGTGGTCTCGTTCCACTCGGTTACAAGGACAGTATGTATATTAGCAACTCCTGTTTACAGTGCATCAAAGTTGATATGATGTGATGCCCGTCTTCTTTCCAACTCGTCTTCTCGCTAAAATCCGCTTTTGAGTGACATGATCGCATCGCGTGGACAGTCCCTACCTTTTCGCTGAGGTGCAATATGAACACGATGATGGCCAATATTGCCGTGGCCACGACGACTGTCAACGTCACCCATGGAATCCATTGTCCAGGCCGCAAGAACAGCTCGCGCTTCCACGGCCCGTCATCCAGTCCAGGTGGTGGATGAATGACGACGCGCGAATTCGGGATTACACCCTCCATGTTGATGAAATGCTTCTCGGTGTGTTTCGTAGACCCCACGAAGAGGTTCTCGACGTAATTGTTCGTTCGGCCAAGCCCAAAGAACGAATACGGGGAAAGCAGCGCATGGTACGCTGCTTGAGGGAGCTGACCGACTATTTGGGCAAGCCGTCAGCACGCATACAAAGGGGGTTTGGTATTCTGGCCGCTCACCTTGGGCAGCTGACCGTTGTCCAGAAGTGTCGAACACAGTGTACTTGTACGATGCTCCGGAATAGCTCACGCCAAATGGCTGTCTAGCAGTGAGATAAACTCGACTTCTCGACATTGAAAAAGCCTACCAGATAAGTCGATCCATTCGGGAGAGTGCAATAGCCATTGTCGCACGCACCATTCAGCACTTAACCCGGTCATCAGCGCATATACAGCGTTAAAGCAAGGTGTTACATACCAATGGCCTTGAGGAAGAAGGCGTCGTAGTAAAAATTATTGTGTATGAACGTGACTGTGCCACGTCCCTGTGTTCCTGTGCGCTGGACAACAATATCGAGCGACCCCTGTCGATACCAACACGTTATACGCCATCAAACACACAAGCCGAGACAATTCGACGCACGTCTTCATCCATATCAACAAACGAGGCGCCCCGCGCGTCATAAATGGCTCCCAAACTCTCTGCACCTTTTTGAAGAAGCCTGAATCCACGTCGTCCCCGACCGTAGGCATCGCACCCCACGATATTCCTTTCACAGGGTTGTGAAATCAACAGCTCAGGCGTGTGTCTGTCTGCGTTCGCAGTGATGATCAATAGCTCTGGGAAACCGTCCAAATCCGCATCTCCGAGACGAACTGGCAGAGGTATGGCTGGCGAGAAAGAAGTATCCATCACGAGAAGAGAGCTCGATGGCGAATCCACGAGCGAAGAAACTGGGATCTGGACAAAAGCCTATAAAAGGGGTGACAGTGAGCGCGAGGCAATCACACAAATGAAATATTTCTCTTGCATCGTTGTTTCCGTTTGTGCCAAGATCAAATTTGAACTTTGGGTCAGCGACGCAAAGCGCCTCGGGTGTTCGACAGAGTCGATTTCCTTGTTTATCGGTCGTCCGCGACGCAGAGGAAGAGCAAACAGGCATCTGTTTGTTGTACGCAATGTTGATCATGCAATCGGAACCAACGCCAGTCGTCGATGACACGGATGAACACGTCGGAAACACCAAGTCGATGGTTCCGTCGCGGTCTATAATGCATTGGTGTGTAGTCCACAGTTATGCTCACTGACTTACCGATGTCAGCAAAACTGATGGCCTGAACTCCAGACGGAAGCGGCTGGTCTTGCGCAAGAGTGAATCCAGCATCTTTGTTGTTCACCCATATTTGAAAGGACCTCTGGCCAAACCCTTTGTCACAGACGAGAAAGACATCTACACAAGCGACACGTGAGCACAGCGCCCAGTCCACGGAATCTCACTCACCAGCAAGACAATCCCCATTCAAATCGATGATAGCGTTGCTATGTGGAGAAGCTAGCTTGCACTGCGCACCCTTGAAAGGAGGGTCGATGCTGGACACAAGTTAGTGGGGCGATAAGCGATAGGATCGAACACGCACAGGTTGAACGGCGTCGGTTGGCTATCTGAGTCGTTCCAAGTGTTTCTCCACGCTTTCAACGAGCTCTCGGCGGCAGGAATCGTGCCAAGTAAATCAACTTTCATGTCGCCATCGAGATCGACAGGTATAGGTTGTGCCATCGCAGAGGCTGGTGGCGATATGGGGGTCGGCTCTATTCAAGACATATCAGCATGCACACCGGGAGAGATGTTGCGCTACGTACGGAATGTCCCATCGTGGTTGCCCCGGTAAAGGGCCATGTTGAGCGTGGTCGCAGAGTTGGCGCTCATGACGAGTATGTCGAGTTTTCCGTCAAGCGTAAAATCGCCCGGA